>CAJUYG010004069.1:0-13823 GCA_910591675.1 Galerucella calmariensis
TCTTCTGCCCATTCTTTGAAACCATATTTACAATTAAATGAAGAACAGCATTTCCAACTTATAGAGAACCTTCGAGAAAATAAAAATAAAGAAAAGGAATCCTCAGTTTCTAACTTAAATTCATCACAGGTTATGATGCAAAACAATCCCCAAAATTATGCTACAAAGTACAATAATTATAATAATTGTACTTTTTACATAAATAAGTAATTTTTTTGGCTTTGTATAATTGAAGTTTGCAATAAATAAAACGTTTAAACATATGATTTTTTAGTTTTTCTCTCGTGAAATAGTCATGTCGAATACCACTCAATTAAAAATTTTGTAAGGTAAAATTTTTCTCTTGTATTAAAGTTTGTTGCTTTTAGGTAATTTTGCTTATGACATTTAATCCAACCATTCGCCTGACGGCTCGTGGTTTTGTTAAAAATGTCATTCGAAAAATTGCCAAGCAACAAACTTTCGTGACAATCGAAAAATTTTGCCGACAAAATTTTCACTCTCGTGGTATTATATATATGAAAATACCAAGACCGGTAATTTTTATTTTTTTTTCGCTCAACTTAACGGAAAACTAATCATATGAACAGCAAAAATAGGGCGGAAAATTAATAACGCCATGATTTTTGAAGATCTTCACCATCGGTCACTTGATGACTTTGATGTTTCACGTGAATTTTTCAATTAAACATCAATTCATTTTTATATGAAAATGTACATTTACCATGGGACTACCATACAATTTTTGAAAGGAAAACAGTTATATGCAAAAATGTTTACCTATCATGGAGCTAAGATAAAATTTGTGTAAGGAAGTCAATGATTTACCATGGGCGTACTATGAAAATTTTCAAGGTGGTTAATTTATTCGTACACATTTTTGGAAAGGGTCCATTTTTTTGTGAAAATTTCCATTCACCATGGGAGTACCATACAATTTTTAAAAGGGGAAAATTTATTTGCAAAAATTTCTATCTACCATGGTCGTGAGATCTAATTTGTGTAAGACAATCAATGATTTACCATGAGCGTACGATGAAAATTTTCAAGGTGGTTAATTTATTCGTACAAATTTTTGGCAAGGGTTCATTTTTTTGTGAAAATTTCCATTAACCGTGGAAGTGTGATAAAATTAATACATGGGATTCATTTATTTCTCCCATCATGGGCCTACGAGAGATTCATTTATTTGTAAAAATTCTGTATCAAGAGCGTAAGTACCTACCACAAAATGTTTCGATCGGATTAGTTTATTTCCATTTGCTATGGAAGTAGGAAAAAAAAGGTAGAACGTGTCACGGGACATACGGCATGAACTTTAGTTCCTTTTAAGCAAAAATTATGTAATACATATGACGTTATAGATAAAAAATTTGCATATTCCTCGGTGGTCGAGTAGTAAGCAAACCAGACTCTCACGCGGTAGACCCGGATTCGATTCCCCGTGAAGAAGTTTTTTTTTAATTTTTAATTTTATTTTTGAATAATTATTCTGCTTGATCTTAATAACGACAACAGGTAGACGTTTGAAATATTTAGCAGAATATTCATTATTATAGATAATGGTACGGTACCCTTCATGAGGGAGTCCGACTACTTGTAACAGCATCGTATATTTTAAAAGGGAAAACGTAGCATTATACAAATTGAACATTATTTAAGAACTGTACGTTTACCACAAAAAAGTTAGTGGAAACATAACATTGAATTGTTGAATTTTTTCTCAAGTGGGTCGTAGAAAAAATATGCTGTTCGACTCGGGTGGATTGTCCATATCGCACTTGAACGATTGAACTTCGTCGTCGTGCGATATGGCCGTCATATCCACACTAGTTGCACAAACTGCTATTTCTATCACAATATCCCTTTTATATTTAAAAACAACCTGCCAAATGTCAATTCATCCATCCATTTTAAAGTTATCGAATTAAAACATTCAAATTTTCAAAATTTCAACACCCTGTATTTCGAAAAGTAAATGTGCTAGACCCCTTAATCCTCATATCATTTTGTCCAATTTTACGAGACAAATCTACATGCAAACTTTGTAATTACCCTTAACGTTCGAGATGCTTATACCATTTTTTGCGCGATCGTGTTGAAATAAATTCCGAATAAAATAATTTAAATTTCTTCGAAATGTCAAGAGTGACATTTATAATTCTCGATCAGTTTAAAATATATTTTGCATTTTGGTGAAATTGTTTTTATGCTATTTATTACTTTTCGACGTCTGAACGGTAAGTAAATCACTTACCGACGTGTTAAACTTAGAAACTAGTAAACACAACCTACCGTCCTGACAACCGATGCTGTAAATAAACAAAAAAGATCTATCGCGCAAAAAAAATTATGGAAATAATAGTAAAAATTTATCCGAACAAATTCAAGTAGATCACCAGCACTGCGAATACCAGCTTTGCATAGAATTTTAATATAGAATCGGTGGTTCAGTGGTAGAATGCTCGCCTTCCACGCGGGCGGTCCGGGTTCGATTCCCGGCCGAAGTATAAGAATCGCTGCTTCGTAAACGAGAGAGAGAGACTCAGGAGAGAGCACACGCACGCAAGCAAGGCACATAACGAAGCAACGTAACGTAATGTAACGGTCAGATCTTTTTCGTCGCGACCCCCGGTCGCTCAAACATAACCTGACGTAAAGAACTAAAGTTCCAATAAATTGAGAGGTTCATTTTCTTTTGTCTTCTCTTCTGTCGGTAGTCCTCATGGCTGCCTATTTGCTTTTTTATGCTTCTTCAATTCGTATACACAAAATTTGGAAAAAATGTAATGAAATTGTTATATACACGAAGCGGTATATTATTATTCCTCAATTATTCCTAATTTAATCCTTGAATATCCAGATGTGCATTCTTACCCAACCGCGGGGTCGAATCTGTCCTCATTATCTCTGGCTACGTGGTCGAATTCTGCAACTCCCCTAGATATTCAGAATTTCTGCAGTACTCTTTGCTCCCCGAATTAAACCGGTTGTTGTAGGGATGGTGAGTGTAAGCTCACAGCACTTAGGCTACATGTGACCCATTGTACATCCTCCTGAGGAGTTGTCCTCCTAGCTCATCGTCCATCCTGTCCTTCTCAGGAAGATGGACAAGTCTCTAGGAGACATCTTCTTGTGGACACAGCTCTATGCAGGATGTGTGAACAGGAAGATAAAACTGTCAGACATGTCTTATGCGAGTGTCCGGAGTTATTGTCAATAAGAGATAGTTTGTTCGGTGAGTCTTGGCCTACACCTGCCGATATAAAGAAGATGTCTCCCAGTGACCTGTCCACCTTCCTGAGAAGGACAGGATGGACAATGACCTAGGAGGACAACTCCTCGGGAGGATGTACAATGGGCCACATGTGGCCTAAGTGCTGTGAGCCTACAAACTCACCCTCCCTACTCTGCAGATACAGATACAGATACCAGATTAGTTCATTCGCCCTACTAAGTGGTGGTGCGTTCTCTTCCTCAAGCTCCTTTCGATCTTTGATGACAATCTCGAAGTTCTTGCGAAAGATATATTTGGTGGTCATGTGGTCTGTTGGCATTTTGAAAATGTCATCATCCACATGCCTTATCTCCGTGTGTCCTCTCCCATGTGCCACCTCATGGTCTGATGCTTTTCCAGTCGGGTTAGTGCTGCCCTTGCTTCGCACATTATGACACAATGTATCGGAGTTCTAGCATTGTCTCCAGCGCCGCTGTAGGCCCCTGTAATGCCAATGCATGCAAGTCTTTGGACCTTGCTTAGTTTTAACATAGCAGAGGATTGTCTGATCTTTGGCCACCATACCAGAGATGCATATGTTATAGGGTTTGTTTACTATCAATGCAGATTGTTTTGTTTTTGCCTGAAATTGCTTTTCTGGTTAGTTCTTTTGTGTAATTGAGATACCTGTTAGCTCTGTTTGAACCACGTTGGTATTGTTTCCTATTCCCCACTTAATCCTTAGGCTTAGTGCCCTGGAATAAACTATCCTGAGCCTTCTTACATTTTTGAGCCATCTGTATGTATGCATATTGAATATGCAACATCTGGTTCTGTGTTCTGTTTTATTTGTATTTTGTAGGGTTTATTAAACAAAAACCTGGTTTCAATTGCATCATTGGCTGCCTGCAGCAGAGGTAGCGCGGATGGTTGAATAGATATTTGGAAGAAAGTTTTCTATTTGAAAATTTGAGGTCGAAAATTGAAAAAACAATATGACGAAGCGCTCGTTAAAAAATATAAATCGACATCGAGAGAATTTATTCCTTTCATTTGTACCATACTGTTCACAATAACCCTCAAATCAATCATCCTGTACTCCAAAGAATCGAAATTCTTACGAAAATATATAGATAGTAAGTAAACCAATCAGATTAATCGCTGAACACTTTAAACGTAGAACACAAAAAAAAGAAATAGAGTCGAAAGCATTATTTTTGTTATTTTTTTTCAACTCATATCGCATTCTCATAAAAATTATGATGCTTTTAGACGTCTTATTGTACGGTCAAGATCGGTGGGTGATAAATGATCTAAAAAAAACGAGAGAAACTCAAAAGTGCATTAAAAAACTCCCATTCACAGTATCATTATCACGTATCCCTGACAACTAGTCAGAGATGAAAAAGAAATTCAGGTGAAAATAAAACGACAGCGATGGACGTTGCTAACTAAAGAGGTCAGAGATGGATTACGTTACCGCGTCACAAGAAAGCCTTTCTTAAAATTCGTTTGGTAAACGAATGTTATAATCTTATCTTCGGCTATAATTTTATTTATTCTTAAAAATGTGACGGTTTTCGATTGTGTGATCGGCTTTAGTGTGAATAACTAATTATACTTCACATCTGGTTTCCAATATATAACACACTGTAGTATATTCATAATCTACAAAATGTCCACATCCTGTATTGCCCGGCTATCCAGTCTTTCTAGGTACCTCTGTCGTATCTCGTCACCCCTTAACCCCTCATTATTCATTGTTGTGCGAAAGTGTTCACAAGTGCAGTGTTATAAAAACTTAAAATGCCGAAAAAATAACGCGAATCTAAAAACAAGTAGAAACAACTATTTAAAAAGTAAATGCGTAAGCTGACAAGCAATGTAAGTACAATAATTATTGTTAATTTTTGGTTGTAATAAATATGAAGACCAATATATACGTAATTGCTAACTTAACGTGAAAGAGTAGTCCTTTTGGGTAATTCTTTTCACAAAGAAATACTGATAGACAGAATATGCAATAACTCTACTTTATGTGGGTTGTGTAAGCCAACGTTCGTAATGCCGCTTTATGTGGCATAGAATGTTACGTATTCTGCCACCGGGGGTGAAAATCAGTAATACACAATAACTCCACTTTATGTGGGTTGTGTAAGCCAACGTTCTTATTGCCGCTTTATGTGGCATAGAATGTTACGTATTCTGCCACCGATGGTAAAAATCAGTAGTAAAAATCAGCGATGCGTTTATCGATCGTCTGTAACGTGGACCTTATCTTTTGTTTTCTTTAATTTACCTGTTTTGCTTATTTCATTATACAGGGTTTTCATTATCAGTTAAGAGATAAAAAGGTCCACATTTTATAGTTTATAAAATATCTTTGTCGCTGGTTCTACACAGTAAGCAAATAAAACACTTTTTATTGTTGTTTGACATCCTGAAAATGGTGAATTTCCCATTTCTCAGGTGATGAATCTGGATCTTCCTCAAGCGGTTCGGTATACGACTATAGTTCAAACAATACCACACAAATGGTTCAAACCCTAACTAAAATAAAAATCAATAATATAAAAGTTAATCAAAATGGAAGTATTAATATTTTTATCGATGACATTTGGAAAACATCAAACCCAAAGAGATGCAAACCAATTCTTTCTTTTAACGTTTTGAATCAAAACCTGAACTTTGTGTAGCATCAACATTGCTACGCTACTTGGAAGTCACTTCTAAATTCAGAACTGGAAGCAATCAGCAATTATTACTTACTCTTAAGAAACCTATTAATCCCGCATCATCCCAAACAGTTGAAATATTGGTACTTTTTTAAATTAGCTAAATATGGATTTATCAAAAATCTAAACTAACTAATTATTAGAGTATTTGTATATTAAACAAAACCTGCAACGCCCATGAATTTTATCATAAATACCTAAGAATTGCCTAAAAACGCCAATAATTAGACAAAATCGGTAAATAATGTGGATTGTTTTAAATCGGTAAATAATGTGGATTGTTTTCTATTCTGTCAGTTGTTGATGTGTTGACAGTTTATACTGAAAAAGTAAAATCTTTGTCAAACACCCTTTCCTTGTCGACATAACAATGAAATATTTAACTGAGACTCACCGAATTGAGATTTTAATGATGATCGGGTACGGGGATAACTGCAGAAGTCAAGTTGAAGTGGCAAACTTATTTAATCACAGGTATCCCGAATTGCCTAATATTTCACAAATTACTGTGTCTAAAATTCATGCACAATTCAGAGAACTTGGACATGTTAAACCATTGAAAAGGAAACCACATTTCGTTGAAGATGATGTGAAAGTGGATATTTTGTTAAGTGTCGAAGAGAATCCAACTCCAAGTACACGTCAAATTGCCCGTGAAAATAATGTTAGTCATACAACTGTTCTAAGATGTCTTCATAAAGAAAAACTTCATTCCTACAAATTAATTTTTGTGCAGGAGTTAACAGAAGACGATCCAGATCGTAGAACAGATTTCTGCGAAAGATTGATGAATAAGCTGAACAAAAATGAGATAGCTCTTGGAACCATTCTTTTTTCTGACGAATCAACATTCACATTGAATGGAGAGGTAAACCGACAGAAATGTAGATTTTGGTCAGCAGAGAATCCTAATTGGATGCGTGAGACACATACTCAGTACCCTCAAAAGGAGAACGTTTGGGCCGGTATCATTATTGGTCCTATATTTATAGATGGAAATTTGATAGACAAAAAATATTTAAATATGCTTAGAAATGAAGTTATTCCTGCGTTGGCAAACTTATATCCCAACGCAATAGATCCTAGCTTACCGAATGAGAATGTTTGGTTCCAGCAAGACGGGGCAACACCCCATTATGCTTTAATGGTAAGAACTTATTTAGATGAAATCTTCCCCAATAATTGGATTGGACGAAGAGGTACTATTGAGTGGCCAGCTAGATCGCCAGACCTTACGCCGTTAGATTTTTTTCTGTGGGGTTATCTCAAGAACAAAGTATATGCAACACAACCAACTAGCATTGTAGACCTCAAGACAGGATAACTACAGAAATACGGAATATTTCACCTCAAACTTTAAACAAAGTTAAGGAGGAGTTCCATAGGAGACTGTGCTATTGCCAACAACTAGGTGGAGAACATTTTGAGCATATATTTTAATGTATTAAAATCAATTAAGTACATCAGGTATTTTATGTATTTGTTTCACCCTGTATAATTAATAATTGACCATACATTATTTAGTTTGTTGGAATCGGTTCATCAAGAGGATTTCAAAAATATGCAAATATACAGGGTGTTTCATTTAAAAAAACAATACCGACTATGGCATACTTGCGTGAATCATCCTGTACATTTAAATTTATGTTTACTTAACGCACAACTAAATTCAAAAGTTGACGTGTCTTGGCATTTTTCATAATTTTATAAAATAATGACATATAGAATTTTATTCCATAAGTGGTTTCCACACTGTATATTATTTTACATATATGTATAGCTGTAATCAATTTATTGATATAAGACTGATTTGTCGTTGTCAGTTGCCATCTCGTTAACTAGGGAATGTAGGAAATAAACATTTCGAGAGCATTTGCGATACCAAATAAGAAAAGAGGATTAGAGGAAATAAAAAATATAATTGGTCTACTTATAGCATATTATGTAGTATATTAGCAAAGAAAAAACATCTCGAGATTTTCCTAAGGACAAAATTACGGAATAAAAAACAGAAAAATTCTTATTTATCAAGGAAATTGCATTATTTTTTAGTAATATTAGATTTTTGAATGAAGATGTATTTTTATCAATAATATCTAATTTTTAAGTCAGGTATGTGTTTAATTTCAACTTTCCAGCATATCCTATACGGAATATATGTACTGTGAGTATGAATTTTTTGGTAAATTTAAGCTAAGCTGCAAGTAAACTTCCTGCGACAGGTGGGTAGTAGGAGGGAGACTGCAGGTGTGAATATACAAGTTGCGACCTAAGATTCACGCAAGTACGACAAGAAAAATATGAGCAAAACTACTTGAAAGAGAGAGAAGAATAATTGTGTGCAGTCAGCGTGCGTGTTTAGTTCCTTCTACCAAAAAGGCTGGACTTGTATTCAATGCCCCCCCTATTTTAACCGCTGTTGTCAGAAGAGCAGATTTAAATGTACAAATGATATTTTTGTAACTATTAGGTGAAACTACACACTTTCATCCGGCAACAGTGTCCCTTATAGAGAGAATTCACATTTAAACTTTCATTCCTTTATCTTTTCGCTACAAACGTTGATCACGTTGGTAGCGCATGCCAATGTATTTGATAAATAAAACATTTACAATGTATATGTTACGTTCCAAGCCCGATATTGTACGGAGCTGGGCTCCGTACAGGTCATTTTGTACCGTGTCAAAATTTGCTTCTCCTTCCCCTTCTGGACTTGGTACAAAATCGCTTGTACAGAGCCGGCTCTGTACAATATCGGGCAAGGTACGTAACATATATAACGCTGGGGTCGGATGGTGCGAATATCACATTCCGTAGGTACCGGTATAAAGAGTTAGGCGACATTAAAAACAAGGCGAAACAAACATAAGTGACGTCGACTATCGCCTGCCATATGGCCCTTAACACCAGGAGGTAATGCAGCCTTAGACTTGGTCTACCATTTTTGAGTGTTTAGTCAACTATGCCATGTTAATTTCATGTTTCAATAGCACAATAAATGTAATTTGATAGTCAAAATACCTCTTGAAAAATACCCTCCGTTACCTAAAAAAAATGTATAATCTTTTATTCTGGAAAAACAATAGGGCGAAGATTTGTTCAGGTATACAGACATAATTATATTATAAAAAATCAATAGTGCGGCAATTTATCTGTCCGAATTACACTCAAAATTTGTCCTACGATATGAAAATGTAATGTCATGTGAATGTCATAATTACTGACGTTTAAAAAGTCTGAAACTGACATATTACCTACTTTCACTTCCCACCCACGGGTGGGGAATTTTCCACCCGTGAGAGGATTTTTTTCTGTTTATTTTGAGAGATGTCTTTTTTAACTTTTTTAAATAAAAAGTTCATTTACCTATTTGATTTTATTGAGACTTATAAGCACACTTGACAACATTAGCACTTCTTAAGTCCTTTTGGATTAGTAAACACAAAATTAACAAGAACTGAACTTTTCAAACAAAGGATTAATAATTTCTGTAGTACAGGGTGGGGCAATCTTCTGACATCGGAGGATTACATTGTTGTGGTGAGAGATAGAACTTCATAGTTTTGTGTGAGCTAATACAGTTACTTAGGGCACATTTTGAAAATAGTTTCGATTCTACAGGGTGTTCCAAAACCACGTAGCAACACAAACTTACATTTTTTTAAATGGAACGTACTATATTTTGTTCAAGAATCGAAAAGATCTCACCGAGAGCGTTACAAAAATATAGCACTCTAATATATTATAAGGGTGTTTTACAAAGATATGGCCAATTATTAACAAAAAAGACCTCCTCTTTAACACTCTGCAGAATAGTAAATTAAAATAAATCAACAAGTCTTTGTGTTCAAATGTCATACACACATCATTGGCTGTGCTCAGTATTAATTACTTTTTTCATCGGTGGCTTCTTTAATACAGGGTGAAACAAAACGCAAATCAAGCAATATCTCAAAATTTTTAAATGAATCACCCTATAAGTATTTTTACAATTTGTTAGTACAATTAATAAACTTTCAAACGAGTAAACTTAGAGCATTAGTTAATGGAAAATCGTAGATATTTTATGATAATGGTCAAAGCAAGTATTTTACATACACAAATTAAATGGTATTAAATTTTTACATGCAACCTCATGTAAATTTTAACATTTCTAAGGCATATATTTTAATCGTTATTTTGGATGCATCTACAATATCTAATCAATGAAATAAAATATTTGCTAATACCGTAGGTACCTACCTGGAATTACCAAAAATTTCATATTTATTCATGTTTCACTTTCAAGAATTGTTATTATAGGCTTGTTTGAGAATGGGCGAAACATAATCAAGCCATATTTTTGATTATATCAAGTGGGCTACTATCAAAATAGTATCTACTAATAAATGTCAAAGAGATATTGCTGTATTCTTCGTTTGTGTTTAGGAAGTTGATTCAAACACAATAGTTAACTTGTGGTTCCAACAAGCGATGGAGCATCTGTGTGTCAGACATTTTACCGACAGGTGGATAGGACGTGGTGGACCAATTTCGTGGCCTCCTCGATCTCCAGATTTCACACCGATGGATTTCTTTTTATGGGGATACATAAAGCAACTTGTGTATAAAACGTAACGCATTTTCCACAATAACTCCAGCTATGTTGGAAAGAGTAAGATCCTCGTTTTTGAAAAGAATTGTATGGAAGTAAATGATCGCCATTTTGAACACTTAGCATAAACTACCATACTTTTTATAGAATGTCAATGTTCATTTATGTAAATGTGAGTGTTCTTATAATGTTGGTTTTCATAATTATTGTTAGTTTTTCAAAAATAGAAAAAGTTGGAAAACGAATTACAAGCTTGCATTTTACATAACTAAGATATACTGTTTGTGGTGACTTGAGTAATTATTTCGTAAAGACTACAAACTGCTTTTATATTTATTAGTACCTACTATAATGACATTAGCCTACTTACAGTAAACAAATATATTTCTTCCAACATAATTCCTTCTTTCCTTCCTCTAATGGTAAGAGTAGAAGTCAAAGATATTTTAGATGCATCCAAAATTACGATTAGAATTCATGCCTTAGAAATGTTAAAATTCACAAGATGTTGCATGTAAAAATTTAATACCATTCAATTTGTGTATGTAAAATAATTGTTTTTGACCATTATCATAAAATATCTACGATTTTCCATTAACTAATGCCCTAAGTTTACTACATCGTTTGAAAGTTTATTAATTGTACTAACAAATTGTAAAAAGACTTATAGGGTGATTCATTTAAAAATTTTGAGATATTGCTAAATTTGCGTTTTGTTTCACCCTGTATTAAAGAAGCCACCGATGAAAAAAGTAATTAATACTGAGCACAGCCAATGATGTGTGTATGACATTTGAACACAAAGACCTGTTGATTTATTTTAATTTACTGTTCTGCAGAGTGTTAAAGAGGAGGTCTTTTTTGCTAATAATTGGCCATATCTTTGTAAAACACCCTTATAATATATTAGAGTGCTATATTTTTGTAACGCTCTCGGTGAGATCTTTTCGATTCTTAAACAAAATATAGTACGTTCCATTTAAAAAAATGTAAATTTGTGCTGCTACGTGGTTTTGGAACTCCCTGTAGAATCGAAAGTATTTTCAAAATGTGCCCTAAGTAACTGTATTAGCTCACACAAAACTATGAAGTTCTATCTCTCACCACAACAATGTAATCCTCCGATGTCAGAAGATTGCCCCACCCTGTATATTTAGGGATTATTGACATTATTGAAATTGATCGTTAGGGTCGAACTATTGTGAGATGCTACAGAAACCATTAACCCATGCGTAATTTCTTTGCTTGAAAAGTTCAGTTCTTGTGGTACAGATGATGAACTCGTCATGGTGACTGATGAACGATTAGAGGAAGTAGTTTCGCCAGAGAGCAGATTAGCAGTCTTCGTTTGATTGGAGAACGAAGTATCTACATAGCCTTCCGCCACGGTACTCGATTTCCATCCTCCCTATCCCTTTAATTGTAGAACATCTCCTCCATTGTTTGTGAACAAAGTTGCTGCTGTACGCCGAAAACAATGCCCGGTATACTCGCGGACGTTATTTAGTTTCTAAAACGATGCTATTCTTTTCGGAAATTGCGATATGGAATTGTGTCCAAAGACTTGATTGGTAATTTTTCCAAATCTCATTTGCATGAAAAACCTCTCATTTTGAATTCGTGAACGGAGTTCCATATATTTCTTTACAATTTCAACCCATTTAGTGTTCAATATCAGAAACGATCGTGCTTGATATGTTTTTGTGTGAGGAATGATGATGCTGATCTTTTCTACAAAAATATCAATATCTTGGACTCATCTTAAAAAGTTCATCACTTCTGCAGGCTCCCGAAAGGCTGTTACCTGCACCCGGTGTCCAGTTTATTTATAGTGAACAAGACAGGTAACAAAAATATATATTCTATTTCTTATTAAAATTGGAGTTTATTAAACAATTTTTCATTTCAGAAAATCTTCAAAAACAAGCTCATATACAATAAGAGGGTACCAAACACCCTTGGAACGACTAGTACGTACTATTCGCCTTACACTATCTGAATATTGCTCACATTGAGTAATTTATGTTATAAATAAGAGCATGCAATTCATTAATATTAAGCTACTAAGTTAAGTTGAAATTATGGTTCTTATAGAAATAAAGAATATGTATAATAAACTTGTACTAAGTGTTTCAATTACTTCTATTTTCTAGGATCCAGGGAGTGAGAGCACAGATCCAAAGTGTGGAATTTCTGATTATATTATACTGGAAAGATCTTACTTGAGTACTTTGATGGTGGTGTCCGACAGCATCCAGAGTTCTGCAGGTCTCAGATGAAGACTATGGGACTAGGTGTAAGCTTGGTATCATGCAAGATTTCATAAAGTGACATGCACACTAAGCAAGAATGAAAGTAAGCGTGAAGATAGAAAGCCTTTGGTGGAATGTGGCCTGATATGTATGAGGTTTATATTTTGTTTAAGAACCCTCACTAATCCTCAAAAAGTTGAGTATGTCTCCCAGACATAAAAATTAAAGAGTCCTTAATAAAAATGGGATATGGATGGCACAGATATCCGAAGATTTTCGATAGTTTTTCTCAAAACTGTTATCGACCATTCATCACCCATTAAAAACCCAAAAAAACGTTATTTCTCTGACAGTTGACCTTCTTAAGAAAAGTGGCATTTTACATATTGGTTATTAATCAAATTAAGAGAAGGTCAAGGTCACCACATTTAATAATTTGGATTGATACCAAGCTGATACACTTCTTCCCTGTGGTCTTGTCCTTATAGACTAGCGGGCTGATTTTAATTATTCTGATTATTGTTGCTTCATTTATTTATTTTTGTTTTGATTTCTTAGTAATCTTTTTATTATTATTAAATGCTTTTATAAATAAGAGTGATTTTTGATATTCCTAATGCTATGAGCCCGTAACAAGGCCAATTATCAAACCAACCTAAAATGTTGAAAAATATTAATAAAAATAACTATTTTATTAGTGTTAAAATAATAACCTGCAGAACAAGAAATTCTTCTCGTGCTTCGTCTAAGAAAGTATCAACATTTTCTTGGGTAAAGGTATTTGATTTCTTCGGTTTATAATTGGCATTTTGCCTTTTTAAAAAAGCCATTAATTTTTTCAAATTTTGATATGTCAACCTTGCCTCTGATAATTAAGGTTGTTTTTATCAAGGAATACGTAGACCATAAGGTTGACGATTTCTTAGTCTTAGCCATTTCACTGAAGTAGGCAAGAACGATGTTTTCGGATGCAGCTTTTGTGACCCCTTTTTTGGCGCACCAATCTCTGTACGTATTATATGCTT
>CAJUYG010004070.1:0-18106 GCA_910591675.1 Galerucella calmariensis
TTAATACGTTGTATAACCCTGCAGGAGAGTAGTGTTGAGTGGTACCTGAAAAACTGACCTGAAAAACTGACTTAGCAGCGCATTTTTCAAAAAGTGATAGGAGGACATTTTGAATAAGCGTACTTAAATAACTTCTATCCAATTAGTTCTGCAGTTTTCCCAATTCACTCGAGCATCATCTTTCCCTGTTCCTTCAATCATCACTTCTAGGTATTCAAGCTTTTTTACATGTTTTTTATGTTTATGTTATCCATTTCAATCTTTGTATCACTATTCTGGTAACTTGATTCCATTCTTTAGATTCAGAAGTGTATTTCAAAGTCCGTCGAGGTTTCAACTTTTGTAGCAGTAGTCTGGTAATTTGATTCCATTCCTCAACACTAGGAGGTGTGATTTAATGCTTATAGCCCGAAAGTAGTTGTTTCTTCTTAGTTGAACGTTCACTGTTTGTGAGAAAATTTTCTCTCCACTAAATGCGATTATTTCAAACAAAACTGTAAGAGAAGGTACTTTATTGTTTCAAGCACATGGGCTTGTTGTCATTTTGTCGAATTTTAGTTTGCGACTGGGGGTGAAGATGTCGTCGCTATTGTCACAGCATTCCCGTTACTGGAAGCCATGTATTGTTTCCAGTGTCTTATTCAGTCGGTGGGTAGGCTCTTGGAACTCTGGGTTGAAGAACATATACCTTGTACTGATGAGTCGCAAATACGCCAAAATCAGTCTGCAAGTTATTTTGTTCCTTCTGATTATAAACTATAGCGGCTATCCTGTAAATCATACCGACTTCGTTTGACTAAGAATTGTAATTCAATAACCATCGTGCCTTTAGCGCCCGTGAAGCGTTAGAGTGATATGATTATACTTCGATATCTATTGACAACAAAATCCTTCAAATAAACATATGTGATAATAATTGCATCATAATTTAATTGAGGCATATATCGCTAATTTACGTTAACTGGCTGTTTGTTTCACCTTTGGGTTGATAATGTTTCATAAATGCATGTAACCCGGGCATTTACACAATTCAACTTTTTATTAAAATACCTACCATAGATAACACTCAGTTTCGATGCTCCTTACTCGGCGTTTCCAGCCACACTCGACACGCCACTGTGGTTCACAACACGATACTTTCCTGCTATTATTTATAAGATTCAAAAAGATAAACAGGCATGCAATATGATTATATGTTTTTACGCTGCTTAGGTTTTTACTTCAACTACCATTCTCTAAAAAATAGTCGTAAGTGTACCGTTAAGATTAGTATTTAAATTCAAAACCTTGGCTTTATCAGCGTCTTGTTGAAGTGGTAATTCTCAAGCCTTAATAAGTGAATCTAGGTAGGGGCACAAAATAAAATACTCTGAAATTTATTGTTACTAAGCGCCTTCAATTTGACAGTATCAGCACCTATCATGCACTGAAAACTGTACGAATGACGTACTCTGCGGAAAACAGTGCAGCAGTTGAAATTACCGAATTATGTGATGCCTTCTCATTTTCCACAAAAATTAACAGGAAAGCTACAAAGAACGGCAAAGTGGAGTGGAAACAGTGAGGCAACAGTTTAGAGATTATCAAAGGTAATACTACGAGAGCTTCAAATTTTATCGCTAATTTTTTCTTTTCCACGAAAACTTGTTTATTTGGCAAAAATATGAAAACAGACCGATTGATGAAATCACGAGTCCGTTAGGACGAGGGATTTTATTTAAATTCGGTTTGTTTGAATGTTTTTGCCTCAAAATAAACAAGTTTGAGTGATGAAAATAAAAAATTATGTGATAAAATTTGAAGAGCGAGTAGTATTTGGGAAGATTATTTTTTTCAACAATTTAAAATGTATTTAAATGTATTAAATGTTCAACATTCTCTTGGGTGATGGCACTAAATCGGTTTGTGTTCATTTTTCAATAAACTTCGAAGCACTTTTAGTTGTCAATAATGACAAATGTAAAGTAAAATTTTGACGTTTCAATGTTAACAAGGTTTTATCGATGAGGAAGCAGAATTATCAGTATAATACCGAATGATTGGCTAGAATAATGTATTGCTATTGGTTAAAACCACCAAAATGTCAGATTTTGACAAGTGAAAAAAATAATCACCCAAGTGTGAGGGTGGCGTGGGTTGTCTTTTTCTGTACATAGCAACCATAAACAATGAAATGACAGTACCTAGTAATAAGTAATGATTAAGGTTGTTTTAAAAAAAAACAAATGTGTCTTGTTTATGTGAGTGGGTCAATCTATGATGGAACACAGTAGTTTGTGGCGTAACCGTCATCCGACAGAGTGTAATCGTCACTTGTCCCAGCAATGTAACCAAGTTCCGTCACCGCTTAACCAACATCCCTCAACGTTATCACATTACCTATCACCGTCATACCGTAGTCGGTAAGGTAAGGTTTGGTTCTTGTTATTTATTCATAAAAGATTATGTAATTGATAAGAAATTAGGTTTTTCTACGACCGTGCGTTTCAACCCACTTTCCCGCACGCATTTTAGCTTTGAAAGTGTCACTTTCCCGCACTAGTGCGGGAAAGTAAAATTATGCAAATTTTTACCTTATTGGCTACTTTTTCACTTCGGAAGTTATAACTATTGTTACAACAGGTAAATAATTAGCCCATCAAATAAAATCTACATATTTTCTTGCTTTTTGTTGCATTTTTACTTTTTTGAAAATATAAAATAATGAAGATATTTTGATATAACCCTGTACATTCTCTAAAGTAGTGTCTAAAACAACTATCAAACCACCCGGGTTTGATATAAGAAAAATATATCAAATAACATGCTTTCATCTACAAATGATTTAAAACCGTTGCCGTTACCGTGATCGTCATCTTTATGTGACCTGCAACCGATGCCATCCTCATCAACGTCATCTACTTTCAAGTTAACACCAAATAACTTCACTGGATCGGCAATTTTAAATAATTTACCGAATGCAACAAATTGTGTTTCTAATATTAATATTTATAATAATAATTTATAATAATAATAGTTTTTGGTTAAAGTTTTGTATATGTATGTTGAAATAAAATAACTTTTGAAAAATGGGTTGGTATACTTTTTGTATATACGGTCGTAGAAAAAATAATGTTCCTAACTCATGCGTAAATTGTCTTTCCCGCCCTTGACCGCTTGCCCGGACTCCGCTCCGCGTCGTTCGGGTCAACTGCAGTCGTGTGCGGGAAAGTATCACTTTCTGCACTTGTTAGGAAAATAACTATTATCGTTCACGCATAAATTGTAAATACATGAACAAGTAAGTGGCTACTGTACGTACAATGAGCTTTAGAAAAAACTTGAATAGTAGAGGGAAAAAATGTACAAACAAATGAGTAGATATGCAAAAAGGGATCTGGTTGAGCATATGCGTCTCGTCGAAAGGGGGCTATGAAAATAAGCTGATAAATAGTGTGCTGCGAGGTGAATGTCTTTCCCTCAAGTGGTACGTTCAAAAGAGGAGCCGCACTGCGAAGTTTGTGTGACGCACGACACATAAATAATGCGCGAAATGCGGAAAGGACACTAGCACTGGTCGGACAAATATATTCCAATTATCTACACATTTCTTCTTTATAGGGTGGCTGCTGGACAAAAACAACAACAAAAAACAAGATACTACGTATCTTTTCTTTGAAGTTCACTAGGGATCATTCGACGACGGAGCAGCACTCTCTCAAGAACAGAGTAGTTCTCTTCCTCAAATCACACCGAACGTCGCATTATCATGTGTCGTTAATCTATGTTCAGTGCTAATAAATGTCTTTTTCCATTTCGCGCATGATTCATTCGTCTCACACAACCATGGAAGTGTTGTTGCTCTCTCCAACGTACCAGCTCAGGAGGGGGAGCCATTCATTTCACAGCACACTATTAATTATCTTATTTTCATGGCCTACTTTCAACGAAACTCCCATGATGGTCCAGAATTCTTTTTGATTATCTACGCTAATGAACAATCACAAACTACATAAACGCCATAGGCTGGATGATCACGTTATTTCTGTATAAATGAAGTTTCATGAATTTATACGACTATGTGATCACTATGGGATCTGTAGACGATAAAATCGAGTACTAGTCATCCGAGAGTTCTCAAGGTTTTATAAAAGTAGGTATCTCTCAAACTTTTACACAACGGGTGAGCTAGTGGTATGTGTTCAAGGTTTTCGAGTACAAGGTCACAGATTGAACAGGTTATATTGACTTCTACTTCATGCAAGTTATTATTTATGTCTATGTATAACGATGACTTGTCCAGTTGTATCTCAGTCTACCGCTAGCTGATTTTAGTTTTATTGAGCGGACAAAGTCCCGACTAAAGTTTTCGCATTCAATCATTAATATCAATTCCAAGACCTGCTTCAATATCCTATCTCACAAACTCCCGTTTTGATTCCAATAATATGTACGGCTGTTGATTCCAAGTCAAATATTTTTCCAAAAATTATTTGTGTTTTTTCAACTTATTCTAGACATTGCGAAGCCCATATACTACTCACGTAATGTGAATGTGGGTATTACTATATTTTCATACAATACTTTTATTAATTCCATAGATTTTTGTTCCCATTGTTTACTGCATACTTAGGATATCGTAGCCATATTGGCGAGTTCAATATTGATGTTTTTATGGAGACTCAAAATTTTGGATTTCACGAAACATTAAAATCTCAATAATTGCAAAGTTAACTTCCAATTTATTTTTATCGTATTATGCTCCGAGGCTTTGTGTGTCGTGATAGGTCTGTTTGAATTTCGGCTTGCAGAATAAGTGAAAATGATGTTGCCATTGTTTCATGTAGACTGTCAAACTTCTTATACCAGCAGTTTTGGACATAGTCAACTCCTGGTGTCTTTCAATTACTGTGCTCTTTCTAGCTTCGGTTACCTCGCTTGTTGTCAAGTTAACGGAAGGCATTAGTTCAAAAAAATTTTTTTTTCCTTAGTTTATATTCAGTGAGCGTTGGATTCGCTCCGTTGCCTGTAAAATAACTTCTGATTGTTATTGGATAAGTAATTCTGTTGTTTCATTTTCGTGCACTTGACATATCGTTACAAACGTTTGGATTTTGCTTTCAACTTTTGCCTGATTCAATCCATATAATCTCATAAATGTTGTTAATGTTGTCAGTGACCCGTAAAAGTTTTGATTTCTCAATAGATCTTCCGGACTTTGTTTGTTAAACGCCCAGACGGTTTCGAGTTGCTTGTAAAATCTGTTAACAGCCCCAATTCCCTTCTGATGTGATCAGGCGGCGTTGCCACCAATGCTTGAGCTGTTTGTAGTCCCAGCCCCTGATTGTTCGTGGCGTGGTTATTATTACTGTTATCAATATCTTAAGTTTCCACTTGCTCAGCCCTTTCTAGTAATGTCCACCTATCCCGAGTGTGAACGCAAATGGGATAAGGCTCTCCAGCTACATATTTAGAAATTTACGGACAGAGTGTGGCAAGCATTTGGAATTGCAGCCCTCTGCAGATCGATGTATGCATTTAAATGAAGACCTAGTTTGGTGAGACTGTCCTGTAGAGTTTTGGTAATAAGTCCCGTAGATGAAACGACGACCGGCACAATGTCTATTCTCAGCATCCATTAGAAGAACCCAGTTAGCTTTTTTATCCTCAACTACAATATCAGGCTAGGTATTCGTCACCCGTCCATCGGTTATAAGCGACCTATCGTAATTTAGTATGAAATCAGCATTCTCTAGAACTGAATGCGGATGGTAATTGTTATTATTGCTATCTTTATTATTAATATTATTATATCATGGACGTCCAAGGTGTTTATTTTGTGATAACTTCCATTTATCAAAAACGTATGTTAAACATTTAGGAAGGAGGTGATTTTTTTCCACAGTACTTATGCTTGCCCATTCCTTTTCTTCCAAAATGTTCATATCACGTTTCCTCTTTTTTGTGCTAGTACTCCCCTTCTTGAAATGTCCCCTGACCTTTGTGATACGGGTATATCTAGCTGTACCTAACCAAGATTTTATATTTCGGTTACCAGATCCATGAACATTTCCAAATTCCTTTAATCCCCGTCGATCTATGGAGAGCTAATAAATGTCTGAGTATTACATTTTTCGGAAAATTTGAATCCTTCAAAATTCAATTGATGTATGCAAAAGTTCTATTATTGTTATTCCTTGATGAAATGAAGTTTGGTTGAATGAAAATATGAATTTGAGTGGTTAAGATCTATATTCCATCGACTGAAAGAGCACGTAATAATGTTTGTACGTGAAGTTCAAGTGATGTTAACCAGGCACGCTTTGTATATTCCGATCGATTAAAAACATGTGAATCGGTATTTCCTTTATCAACTTGCCACATTTTTTGTATAACTGATTCAAATAAATGCTGTAATGGTTAGTGCAGAGGACTCAATATTATGAATTTGTGCGCTTTACAAAATGATTATCCACATCGGTGAAACTGGAAGTTCGTATGTGAGAGAATGGAATTTATTCAAAAGAATATCTAACCATGTTAACTACGGAAATGAAGTGTGAAACAGTCAAATGTAATTAATTCGATAACGAATGAATGAGGGGTGTTGGGAAAAACACTTGGACCTGTCGGTTTTTTTTTGAATGCGCATTTTTTCCAAAAAAATAATCATATTATTATAGGGTGTGTCATGTGACAATAGCCAATACCGACTTTCTAATTTCGAATGCAACCCCCTGTATATTCATTTATTCACTTCCTAGACTTTTTAGAAAATTCTAGACATATTTCATGTACAACTACCTAACTTCAACTGTTTCGGAAATATTAAGTGTTTTCAGATTTATTATAAAAATTTACATTGAAAAAAGAAAATTATTCCACTCCATAAGTTCCTGTGTTCCTTCTCACTGATATGGAATGAGAATGATACAACAGTTCTGTTGATTTTCGTATGAAACTCATAACGTCAGCAACTAGTCTAGCTACAAAATAACCACTATAATAACTATGAACTCAATTCAACCATTAACAAAAGACATGCACGAATTCATAATATGTATTAATGAACAATATAAATTATAAATCACATATTAATCAATTTTGTTTAAAAACAAATTTTGAATAGTACAATGACTCAGAAGTACTCGAGGTGTACCATCTTTAGTCACAAACAAATTTGTACTAGTATATAAGAGGAGCAAATCAATATGAATTTCATTATTCGTATTATCAACTGAATAAAGACTTCAGATTTGAAATATTCATTCCACTCCGTTTGAATTGTCCATATCATTCTCGGCAACAAGTTGACTTCCAGCGACCGGTGTCGTGACATTTTAAAGTCGTGATGTCGCCGCCCCCTGCATCGAATATTAAAGTGGCAGAGCTTCTACGGAAGCAGTGCCCTGTATATAAATCTGCGTTTGGAAGATTTAGAAAATGTAGTTCGAAAACAATCTCAGTCAGCTCCTTCGCTCAGTAAGCTACAGGCACACAATAAATAATCAACAGCATAAAAGGTATCTACACTGAGTTATTTATAAGATGCAACATAGGGATTGCTGGACAAAACTGTCGAATGCGAGCTAACTATTTCACCAAATAACGTTTATAAGAACAAAAAAAAGATTTAGTTCTTTTTTCACAATTTTTGTCCAAAAAACATTGAATTTGAAATGAAGCAAAGTTATTTGTTCCAAAAATTTGTGAAGAGTTAACTAAAAACAAAAAGAAAAAAAATTTACCGCAGCGGAGAGTCGAACCACCATACTTCATGTTTAACATTGGAATTTCCTGTGCACTACACTGCTGGCCATCCCCTTATCGATGAAGATTACCCGGAAGTGGTATGAAAATGAAGTTCGACTTTTTTTAAACTGTAACGTCCTTTCCGCCGTTACTGGTTGATTTGACGCCTAAACTCTGGTAACGGATGCCTCGGGCGCCAGTTTTTTAAAGTGGTATGCTCCACTTGCTCCGGGCAGCGTCAGTGAAGAAGGAAAATACTCCAGGGGTCAATATTGTGTTGACAAATGCACTGTAGCCGGTGAAGCAGATTTTACCTGTCCTCCTGGATTGCCAACCTGGGTATTCGCTGCTGTATTTTTCCTCGGCGTTGCAAAAAGTTGAAGGAAAACAATGCTTATTCTCAATATATTTATTAAATTCTCTAATAACAAAAATTAACACAAAATTACTACTCTAAAAGCAACGGTATCTAAAAGCGCCAAACTACGGGTTATTACTACGAGGAACGGGGTGTGCAAGCGAAAGCGGGTGCATGTTAAAGCGAAAAGTTAAGCGTGCGCAAACAAAGCTCTCGACCAGTCAAAGTTCTACGGCAGAGCGGTACGGTTCTCAGGTTACGCGTTATGAAATTCCCGTCCTGTGCTTCTTGTAACACTTTTCCAATATTCTACTCTGACTCGGTTAGCTGAAGGGCCAAACACGACTACCACTGAGATGTGAAAACTCAGCGCCCTCAATGGCAGTTTCGCGACTACTACTGAGATGTGAAAACTCAGCGCCCCCAGTAGCAGTTTTTCTTTTTCCCCCGGTATATGAACGGTTGACTGAAGGCCCTAACACGACTACCACTGAGATGTGAAAACTCAGCGCCCTCAATGGCAGTTTCGCGACTACTACTGAGATGTGAAAACTCAGCGCCCCCAGTAGCAGTTTCCTTTCCCTCGGTATATCAACGGGTGGCTGAAGGCACAAACACGACTACCACTGAGATGTGAAAACTCAGCGCCCTCAATGGCAGTTTCGCGACTACTACTGAGATGTGAAAACTCAGCGCCCCCAGTAGTAGTTTCCTTTCCCTCGGTATATCAACGGGTGGCTGAAGGCCCAAACATAGAAATGCGACGGTTGAGAACAGTACCCAAATTCTAAGCAAAACTCACCTCGGAATATGTGCTGCGGTCTTCGAGTCACGGACAGAACTGACCTACAGCTCTCTGGTTCAGCTCTTGGCTGCTATGTAGACGGCGTGGTGGTCTTCTTGTCGCTATGTCGGTGGACTGACTCCCCGAAATTTTGGTATCTACACCTGCTGGTGGTTCCTAATTTAACCTCTAGCCTCTGTGAGGTCTGCGGACGAACTGTCCTATCGTTTCGGTAGCATGCCTTTTAGTGCTACCAGCAAAGTATACGTCGGTGTATTATTTGGTGCGGTTGGTCGGCCTACAGAGCCTTCAGAGTTCTATCGACGCGCGGAGGTGATACAATCTTTGTAAAAACTAATATCGCGGAAGAATTAAACATTATATTAAAACCGGGCTATTTTTATAATAACATACGAAAAAGAATCACATTTTTACGTTGAAAAATAACCGAAATACAAATTTAAATATAAAACCGGAATAATTGTTGATTTTGCAAATCGGAAAATTAGTAACTTCGTAACAAAACATAACTATCCATTTTTCCATCAAACCAGAACAAATTTGAGAAAATTGAAAGTGCATTCGAACTTTTTTTTAACTATCTTTCCAAATCTGTTATTATTTTTTATGAACGCTATTTGGTAAGAAAGTCAGCTTGCATTCGACAGTTTTGTCCAGGAATCCCTATTATAAATAACACAGTGTAGGTATGCCACTGCTAAACAAAATAACCATTAAATCATTATTCGAAGGACACAATTTACTTCAAATGAATTTACCTTAGTCATAAGGTAGGTTTAGTCTGGTAATTCCTCGTTAGTTTTTTTCAATTTGATCTGGCGAAAATGTCTTAGATTTATTCCCGCTATATCCTTCGGGCGTTTTTTAGATGCCTGCAATTTTGAATAGTTCCTAATATCAGTTTTATGTTTGATGTTGAGTTGGTTTTTTCAAATAGAGTAATGTGTCCAGAGAGATGAGGACTTCAATTCAATTGGGAGTTTTTCAAAGTACATCAGAAACATGTTTCCAGAAGAGGATTATAATTTTCTTGCTACACTTCAATTCATAAATTGACCATAAAATATATCTTATACTGTTTTGATTTCGCAGGTAATAAACTATTGGATGCATATGCTTCTCCATTTCAGCGATTCCAGATGGAATACTGCAAATCCCATTCAATTATGACATTTATCTTTCATCATAATTTTCCTTCCATCGATTCCAAATTTTTGTATAAATAAATTTCTGAATGATGTTTCCATAAAAAGCTGCTGTTCGCACTCATGTGGTTTACTTCTTTTTTGCTACAAAAAGTTTTTGAATTGAAAATCATTAACCATATAAATCAGTTAATGATTTTTGATTTAAAAAATTTTCCATATTTTTAAATTACAAATTTATAATAAGTTATTAATTAAAATTGAGTTGAAACATTAAGATTCGTGAAAAAAAGGCTTTTCATAGGTCGGCGCGTCCCCGACCATTCCAGTCTGTTTTCTATTAATGATTCTAGCACTTTGCCCACACATGAAGTATATAAGAACGATTGGTCTATAGTGCATTGCTTATAATTCATCTTTGGAGGGCTTAATGAGAGGAAGAATAATTGTTTGCTTTCATGTGTGTGGGATGGTAGCAGTTTGCATGCACTCGTTAGAAAGTTGTTAAAGCTCCTTAGACATGTGTTTGACCATAGAATATGTAATTTGGTCTTTTTTGACTCTATTGTGAATTTATATTCCTGGTAGGATGATGGTTCAATTTCTGTTGATATGGATGTTTGTATGTTTTCGGTAATGATAGGTGGGCATAAGGAGGATAAAATTTCTTGAGCCAGTATGCCAGGTGGGAGTTGATTTGATAGGTTATCGTGAGGTGTATGGTTTGAAGCTTTATTACTTTTATTCCAAATCATTTTTAATGGAGAGTTGCGGTTTATTTTTGCACAGAAGTTGCGGGAACTGTTCTTCCTTTTGAACTTGAGGAATTTTCGAGTGGAAGCAATGTTCCTTTCAACTGCTATATATTTGTGTACAGTGGGGGAGTTTATGAATGTTTTAATTGTAGATATTCTGCAGTTGATGGATTCTTGACAGGATATTATATTTTCGGTTGTGTTTTATTCTATGAAATGGTATTGCCGCATTTGCTGCCTTTATAATATTATCTTGGAATGTTTCATATTGAAAATGGTTTAAGGGTTGTGGGGTTATGCAGAGGTGTTCATTGAAGGTGTACCAGTTAGCTTTCTTGAAGTTTCGTTTTGTGGTTGATGTCTGATTGGGGTTTCCATTATTATCAAAATAAAGTTCGCAGATGGTTGGGTAGTGATCACTACTTCCAGGGATAGGAAAACTTACCATATGGATGGATGGATGGCATATGGAGTTAATTCAGAAAATATTGGGGTAACGTCTCGCACAGATTTATCCTCACTTGGTTATCTGAGTTGGAGTTGTATGAACGTATATTCGACTGGATCACAGTTAGTGGAGCGAATGCGAATTAAATGAGAATATTGAACGGGGGATTATTAGAACATGTCTGTATCAGACAGGTCCATGTACTCTCCGGATGCATTTTGTTTTTTGGAGCATGATGATGGAGGTGAACATGTTTGTGCTGTGTTTATTTCTGTTGGCTTTACCGCTCCTTGCTGGGGTGTAAGATAGTTATTTGAAATCAAAATTCCTATAAACGTTAACGCGAGCTCTCTGTGGGATTCTAACAAGAATGCTACTGCTTGTACTACATCAAGTTGAATGTTTTCTTCTCCTTTTTTCTTGTTGGTTGTTGGGGCTGTTCACTATGTGTTTTGTAACCTATTTCTGGTCTGCCATTTGGATTGTTTGGGCATTTGGTATGTGAGGCATTGTCGTAGCCTGTTTGTCTTTTTCTTTCGCTGCTTGGGGACGTTGTAGCTACTTGTACATAAGATGCTACTTCAGGTGTTGAGGATATTGTTGCTAATCTTCTTTCATGTACTTTGATTGAATTGGCCTGTTCTTTTGAGTTTTGTTTTTTTAAAGTTGGAGAATTGTGTAGGTCATTTTTTGGTGGGCTACTGGATGGATTGGATGGCATTTGTTGGCTGGCTCCGTAATAACAGATGTTTGAGAATGCCATTGGTTGTTTAATGTCTTTTTGTCTTTTTTGTTCTTTGCATGTTTTGTCAACTGATGAGTGATCACTATTTTTGCAATACAGTATTAATTGCAGCTTCAGTTATTTTCATGGCTTTTGCTCCCATTCGGTTTTTGCCCTTTCTGGTGAATTTTATTACATCCTGTAGTTTCAAGTTGAAAATATTTTTAGCTATGCTCATGATATGAAGGTTGCCCACATTACCTGACTTTCCCTGAATGTATACTTCAAACGGGGGAGAGCTTATGAGGAGTGTATAAAATTTTTATATCAGGAGGTTCGGGAGGTTTATCTCCCGCCATTCGACTTTCACTTTCTTTACATTTTTTTTATATAGTATAGGTTTTATATTTATATATTATTAAGAAATAAATCGGTATTTACTTACTCAGGTCAAAGGAAAAGGATTTGACACAAAAAGTGGTTAGTAACCCTATAAACGGTTAAAATTGAACTTATTTCAACGATTCAACAAAATCACCCCTTGTGGTGAACCTCAAATCGCGAAAAAAAACTTGTTTAACTTACAAATCAAGCCAAGCGCTGTCAATAGTGTTAATCTGTGATCAGTACGTTCATACAGAACCATTTGTTTTATACATATAAAATAGATCATCCGCCCTATCGAGTAGTTCAATTGCACCTTACTTCAAACGACATTAGAGATCACATAGTGTCCCCTCGAGGTGAGGTACTTCGAAATTTCGTTGATATGGTTTTACCCAGCCACTCTCCGCATCGAGAAGTCCGGGATATATTTACATTGCAATAGGGCATGTCCACGTGACGTCACAAACTATTTTGACAAGACTTAGGTGGTAAAACAATAAACAAAGCGTTCAGAACACGTGGTACTTAATAGTGAGGTTATGCTGATTTATAATGATAGATCGTGTTTGATTTTAGTTGATTTTGCTTCAGTGTACTTTTAAAGTTATTTTAATTTTTGAGCTTGCATATTTAATAATATATAATATAGGTTAATAGTTGTTTGTTGTTTGATAATTTTTCATCATTTCTATTGTTTATTGTTTTACCACCCAAGTATTGTCAATGTCAACTGTCGTGGACATGCCCTATACATTGATTGAATAGGTTAGGGTTGGACCTTCTATTCTGTTGCCGATTAGGGGAATAGTAGGAAGCTAACAAGTGATTGGATTTCCCGAAAACTTCAGATTTATACATTTTTAGTTGTTATATCAAGTTCATTGGAAGTTATTGGGAACAAGGTAGAAGAGTTTTTTGAAAATGGAAAACTTATGTCCAATTTCGCCAACAATTTCATAAAGTTAGATTATACCCAAATCAGATTTTGAAATTTTCGTTTCACCACGTGCTAAGAATTACTTGAGAGTATTGGGTATTTTTTATCATGTTTAGGCGTTTCTTAGCTCATGGTGGAACGTGAATTCTATTTTGTCATTCCAAAATCTGACTCAGGTATTACCTAACTTCAGGAAATGATTGTTGAAATTGGGTATAAGTGTTTCATGTGTTGAATTTGAATATTTTAATGTTTCTCAATGTACTGTTGTTGAAATGAAATTGTTTACTTTTCTGGTGCACAATGTAATGTGGATTCCATTCCAATTTTTATTGTGCCCTGGAAATGTATGAAGTGTTAGCAGAAATGAACATAGATTTACCTAACTAATTCAAAAATCCGCTTATAAAATATTGACGTATCTCAAGTATCTGAAGCTTAAAAGATGCTTACTAAGGAAAATGGACTTCATTTACAAAATGCACGAAGGAAAATCAAACAATTCACTCGACATAAATCACAAGGAAACACTCCAAGTAGATACCCGGTTTTTGTTAACTTTTCTTAGCTTCACCATAAATTATTCATTATTGACAAAATTTCCAATGTTTCCCCTAATTCATTTCAATCTAGGCAGTTTAAAATCTGAATATACAGTTTATCATGCAAGAAATTAGAATTCTCTTACATTGACGTAAAACAAGATATTGAAATAGAATTTCCCATTATTAAGTAGTAAGAAAATCAAAGTATACTATACCCTGTTTTTAAACTAGAAGAGATTTGAATTTTATTCGGCATTTCTGCCTCCTATTGATTGGTTAAATTGCCGCCCGTTTCACACGGCTTTTTTGATACAACTGACAACGATATTTGTCAGTTTTTTATTTATATGAAAAAATTATAACTCCAATCTTTATTAGGTAATTTTTTATCACGTTTGTTGTCTTATTTTTTACTAGTATTATATTACTTCTGAGTTAAGTGCTATTTTAATCATTTATTCGGTTTGATAAACAAAATCTATGCTTGTTTTTTCTTGTTGATATAAATTTCCATGTGAAATTCAATTATTATAAATATTTCCACAAGTTTTACTTACATTACAGTACATTATTATGGTACTTTTCGATATCAAATCTAGTTAGTGCTCAAATGTTAATAAAGAATAATCTAAACATACAGTAACTTTTTTATACATATTTACATCATCCAATTTGACATGAATAATGATAACCTCACATTTTGTTCACAATAATGTGACATTTGGTTACAGCTTTCGCCATGGCCTGTGACAAATGATGATTCAAATTCTAGACTTGCATTGATCCCTTATTGGACACGACACCTGCAAGCAGTATAATGCATATGTCACATAATTGTCAATAAGTTAGAAAAGTCTGGAGACTACCGTTTCGGAGCATTAATATTATTTGGAACACGACTGTTGACTACGTTTTCGGAATACACCCTTTAGTAACTAATCTACTAACTTAGTGGTGTAAGTGAGGTTTCTTAAAATGCTCCTCCTAGTTTAAAAACAAGGTGAAGGCATAATAATAAGCATTCATTCAAGGTGGTGATCGGAAACCATAATATGTCCTGGAATCTGGGAAAAGAAGTCCATAAGAAAAATAAAAATGTCTTCAATTCCATAGTTTCTTGCTAGGTGGCGCAATGTATCACTAACAAAATATTCTTTCCATCAACGTTGGAAACTGGTTAGAGCTAACCAACCAACAATTTTGATTTGAAGAGCTTGAAAACGAATGACTAAGTCTAAGATATCTCCCACTGGTGATTCTTAGTTTCTATCTCACCAATCACTTGTTTGTTGTGATAACTGCTTCGACACTAATATCTTCACATCACTTATTCAAAGGGCTTCACTCACGAAATTTAATTGGATAGTCCCCAATTTAGATCGATGAAGAATATCAATTTCAAAAACTACTGTCCTTATTCTACGGCTTTTGTTGGAGTCATTCTTTTGTATTACCAATTTTGAAGTGGTGAGTGCAGTGATTCTTTGTTGAGATAAAAAAAAACTAAAGCGATTCTTGAAAACGTAGACTCTAATGCAAAAAGCATCAAATATAGATTCCAGGAAAAAAAAAGAGCAGAACTTTCAATTTTTCAATCGGCAACTTTGGGGCATTATGTCACACCTAGTTCTATCCATAATTTTTTCTGGGAAATTTGTACCTGTACCTGTCAAAACCGTGGACTGATATCTTCTGTAATTCCGAAGATATTGGCATTTGTTAGATAATTGTTAGCAGACCCAGTAAGTTGTGAGATAAATTATGTTGCCAAACTTTTGGAAACAAAATAACATGCTGAAACGCATTATACTATATGTCAAGATGATAGTATTATACTATCATAACGCCTTACAAATTCAAGAATTACTTCACAAGGAGTAGACCGTTCACTAAGAACGAACATCTACTGGTCGGGTTATGCGCCCCGACCGACATTAATTAGACTCCCACATTAAACGGGGATGGGATATCATGATATAACCAACCATCCTAAATTGTAACTAGAAGGGACAATATCACTTATACCGGTTTCGGCGTATATGCGCCTCGTCAGTACAAGGTACACATATCATCCGTCCAAAAGCTTTAAGAGCATAATGCTGGGCTGGATATAACGCTGAAATCACATTAATACATTTACCCCAGTGGAGGAAATGCTGGAAATGCGATAATAGCGACATCGCCGCAACTAACCACACACCAAAGTTAATAGCCTAGTTTACACCGACAACTTGGTACGCGGACCAAGCACCAAATTCGTACTATATCAGAACCAAATATTTAGTTCGAACGGTGTAAACGCTTGCGGACTAAGCTGGTCCGCTCTTGGTTCGGTACGCGCCAGCAGAGGTACCGAACTAAATTTGGTCCGGATTTAGTTCGAGGTCAATTGGTGTAAACTCAACCGGAACAAGACTCAAGACTTACCAGTATTAAATTATATTTATTTGGCAAAAAAGAGTAAAAGAGTAAAGCCTTTCCTGAATTTTCAATTTTGTTGATGTTTGTTAATTTTCAATTTTTGTTTGTTATGTTATGAGGATTTGATTTTTTGGTTCTGTTATGAAATTTAATTTGACAGCTTTGACATTTGACGAACTGCAGGCGCACACATTTAGTTCGCGCGTAGCAAAACGGTGTAAACGAACTAGAACCAAGCATTGGTGCTACCGTACTATCCCCACCCACTTGGTTCTATCGGACCGTACTAAACGTTTATAGGTGTAAACAAGGCTAATATTGACGATAAACCTTTTCGGGTTTGCAATTATTTGTTCAATCGCAGCTTTCTGTAACAATTGTCATATTCAAGTAAAGCGTGTTATCAATAGATGTCCAGATGATTGTATCATACTATCATAACGCATTAAGAACTTGAAAATTACTTTCCAAAGAGTAAACTATTCACTGAAAACAAACATCCACTTCTTGGGATATGTGCCACAGTTCCAAGTGAACGTTCTACACTTTGGAAGATAATTTTTGAATTTGTGAGGCGTTATAATAGTATAGGTAATACTATTATCTTGACTTGATTCTTAAATATGACAATTGTTACAGAAAACTGTAATTGAACAAATAGCTGCAAAACCGAGAAGGTTTTTCGCCAATATGAATTTCGGTAGGTTGTAAGTTGTGGGAATGTCGCTAGTTTCCCATTCCCAGCATTCCCTTTACTGGGGTGAATGTATTAATGTGATTTCAGCGTAATCTCCAATCCAGTACTATGATCTCAGATAGCGAAAATACGCTCAAGCTGGCGTACGGATGAGATTGTCCCTTCTAATCAATTATAGACCAGAGTGGTTGGTTTTATCGTAGAAATATCCCAACCCCGTTTAACTTGGAACTGTGATTCATTGTCTGTCGGGGCACATGACCTAATAAGTACCTAGATGTTTGTTTCCAGTGAAAATGTACCCAAGTTTCAAATTTGTGAATACTATTATCGTAGTGATAACCCAAGGACATTGATAATTGTTCGAAAAAATTTTATGACATATTTCGAAAGCTTGTTGCTTGGAGGTCTGTCTCCCACAAGCAAGAAGCTGGAGAAAGTGGTCTCAAAATTTTTGAGCATTTATCAATGTCCGTGGGTTATCCGGATAGAAAATGTTTTGCTAATTATAGTATTACAACCAAATCGTGATATTCCGAAATATTAAATATTTGCAACTTCGAAATCTAAATAGATCGATAAGTGTCCATAGCAACGTGAAAATAGCCCATGGTCTGTTATCAGTGAAATGTTGACACGATTGGGTGAAACTGATCATATGATAAGAAGTGAGGAAATTTGATTGGTTGTTGGAACCCTCAAAAAGTTTTCGGAGGTAATTACACAAGTGCATCAAAATTACCGATTGTTTTTTATGAAAGCATGTTGTCTAATAACTGCATGAGTTTATTTTCATATTTTGGCGAAACAAAATATGAGATTAACCGAATGCATTTTTTACTGACAACATGCTTGAATAAAAAATTGAGTATCAGGTTCATTTTGATGCACGAGTGTAATTCGGTTAAATATTTCTCGAGTAGAAGAAATAAAAGTATTGTATTTTTGAGTTTACTCTTGGTTACTTTATCTTAAATAGAACCCAAAGAATCTTGTCCAAATCGCGACATTAAAACGAATTTTAAAATTCGGTATATCGATGGCTTATTTGCAATAAGACGTAACCCACAATTTTGTAGAAATTCGGTTTTTTGTTTTAATAGATGCCTATTCTTATACTGCGCATGCTTGCAATATCTCGTAAGCCTACAAA
>CAJUYG010004071.1:0-18102 GCA_910591675.1 Galerucella calmariensis
TATAGCATCGGTGGTTCAGTGGTTAGAATGCTTGCATTGTACGCGGGCGGCCCGGGTTCAAATCCGGGTAGGAGCATATTTATTATTATGAATCGCTGCTTCGTAAACGAGAGAGAGAGACTAAGGAGGCACAAGCACGCAAGGCACATAACGAAGAAATGTAACATAACGTTTCGTAACGTAACGCGTAACGGTCAGATCTTTTGCGTCGCGACCCCTGGTCGCTCAAACATAACCTGGCATGAAGAACTAAAGTTCCAAAAATAAAACAGTTTTACATCGTCAATGGAATTGAAGGAGAACTAATCTCACTTTTGACAACTTATTATTCTCCAGTTCAATCTCACTTTTTTGGAAGGCTTGAGTGTTACTCGGCGAGAAAAAACTGTGGTGAAACTATTTCGGAATGGGGAGCTGGAATAGAAAACTTAGTTACAAAATGCGTTTTTGAAGATGAATTACCGTTAGTTGTGAGAGATATTTTTTTATTGGAAATAGCGTTATCAAAATCATCTATCAAAGAGGAATCATTTGTAGAAAGTTGTGATGTGATTTCTGCAAAAAAAAAACATCAGCAAATAAAATAAATGTACAGCAACATAAAAATACATCAAGTTTGTCTAAAAGTCTTAGCAAAATCCAACAATTAACCAGAAAATCTCGAAAGCGTTTAGTGTGTGGACAGGTAGTAGATGGAGCATTATTGTGGCTTCATGTAAGATTCCACATAATTAGAACCTTTTTCAGATTTCAATAAAATTTTAATTGATGACAACGAAAATGCTTAACCCTTGTTTGTTGAGTTCGTAATTGAAAATATTCCGAATAAATTTGAAGTTGACTCCAGTTTCGCTCATTTAGTAATTTTTTCACAAAAATCTTCTTAAAAAGTATCTTAAGTCTAAGCATTTGTATACTAATGATTTATATTCAGGAGATTATGTGGGTGTATCAAATCAACCTTCAGGATTTCTTAAATTGAATGCAAAATTCGAAGATGAAGAAAAAAATATTGAAAGTATGTCATTAAAAATGGAGTACCTCCATTAATAGGTTGAAATCAACTGAAACAGTTCAAGATAAAAAGTAAAATGTATTTTAATGAACACACAAATAGTTTTTATCAATATAACCGACCCAAATAAAAAATATAAAGAGATTTTTGAGAGTGCACTGGGCACTAGGGTGTCCGTATTTCATGATATTGATTATGTAACTTGCAGCGCCCTCTAAATTTCATCTGAAAAAATATCAGTCCCCAATATTCAAAATTAACCTTGCCCCGAAGACGATACTCCATTTAAATTACTTGGGACTTTGCCAACTTTTACAAACATTCTTTTTTCCATTGAACTTGTTCCCTCGGAGCAATGACAAACGTATATCCTTGTACAGAATTGAACGCTCTACAAAAAAGGTTTTCAATATTCTCCGATGAATTTAGTCCTCCAGGAGTTATTCAAAGTCAAAGTTAACCTATGGATAATTTTTGTGAAATTTGGTCGTTCATTCTGTGCAGTGATGTGCATTGCAAGCCAATACCTACGATGATTAATAATTTTCAATGCATTATCAAAAAAGACCCGACTACATTACTTTTTTTTTTCTTTATTCTGTTATTTAACGTCGGTCTATTTCTGCGACTGAAGCTAATCACCAACGCCGGGAACACTCTACCCCTAATCAGAAATTTTGGCAAACCCACTAGTGCTCCAACCAGTGGTAGCGTTCTTTAACGAGCCCAACATCCATGGACTCGGGATCTTGGTTTTACGTCTCCTCCGAAAGACGGCATATCTTCATTATACCTCGTGCTCATTGGTATAATGCCTGCGAGCTGTGATATGCTAGTCCGCTGCAGGCTATACGGGCCCTATACGATGGTTTTCCCTGGCTTGGTCACCCATCCAAGTACTAACCATGTCCGACCTTGCTTGACTGTAATTATCGCATCAAACGCGTTCCACTACAGTGCTAGGTAGTCGCCCTAATCACTATTATTCACTAAAAAAAGGATGTATTTTGTACGAGTGGAGAAATATACAAGAAATAGTATATTACAGTATAAGTGGATATTAAGGTCTTCAAAACACGCGTGATTTTTCGAGCACGACGGCGAAGCCTGAGTGCTCGAAATAGAGCAAGTGTTTTAAAGACCAGTTATCCACGAATACTTCACGCTATTTTTTTTATTGGTGCACTTTGAAATTATAAATACTGGTCTATAATTACTACAACAACAGGAAATGGAAATCATAGATGGAAATAAGAACTAAATGTCAAATGGTTGAATTCGTGTTGTATATGATGTATATGATTTATACGTTGCGTTGTCATGGAAATGAGAAATACATGAACCAATTTGTATTTTTATGGAATTTAAACCTTATTGAGTTCTGTGAATGTCAATAGTATTAATTTGAATATATATCCTAAGACTTGAAAAATCGAAATATTAATATTTCAAGCAATACCAACGGCATTTTCCATTTCAATTTATAAATTTGACATTGTTAAATATTGTTCGAATAAAAGTTTTGACGTTACAAACTACTCCTGTCAGATCAATGATGAAAAAATTGTCATTCAGATATGATTCAGACCATAGATTTAGACTTAGTTTCTCGAGTTGTTGATGTTGCCACGGTAACGTCAAAACACGCGCGTGTTTTAAAGTTCGATTTAAACACGCTAAGGCGTGCTTTAAATAGGTGAAATGGTTCACCAATAAAAAAAAATATCCATTTCTACTTAAATAATTGTTTTCCTGAATTCTCTCCTGGATTCACAACAGGAGCTAGAAGTAAACGGCACGTTTTGGAGCCGTTATCTTGGAAACTATCGAGTTTTCGGGAAAAATTACTATGATCATTCTTGTTGACAACGAATTGTTCTCTTTTTATACAATCAAATACTTCCCAAATGTCATAGTTTGGCAGATATCAGCAAATAACGTATTTTTGGAACTTTGGGGCCATTTTTCATCATGACACCGCATCTAGAGAATGCCGAAAATTCCTTTATTTGAAAGACCCAGTAGAGACCTACAATTGCCCTTTGTATAATCCTTTTGCTTACCACTACTGTTTTGTCCCTTTATTTGCTGGTTTATATGAATTTGTCAGTACTACAGAAAAACGTGTTTTAAAGAGAGAAATTGTCTTTGAGAAGTGGCAAAATCCCATGTAATTTGAATTAGGTCAGCGTGAAGGAGATCTAGGTAACCAGCCACGAATAGGTGCCAGGATGAAATTCATAGCAGTAGGTGCATTGAGTTATTGAAAGGAAAAGAATCGTACTCTCTACTGGGCACGTTTAATAAATTCAATATCACTTCATTTCCAAAGCTTCGTCCAGTACCTTTTGTACCAAAAATGGAATAGAAGCAGAGCCAGATAGGCTTGTGAATAATAAAGTTTCAACTTCTGTCAAATTTTCAGAATGAGGTACCCCTATTGTTCCATTTTTGAAACCTAATGGGAATATTGGTATAAGCGGAGATTTTTGTTTTACGCTTAACATTGGAATAAATATACATTTTCCACTCCCTAGAATTGAATATCTGTTTAATCAGTTACAGGGTGGACAATAATTAAAAATGTACAAACTACTAAAGTGAAAAACAATCTAAAACTTTCACTGATTTGCTGTGAACCTCCATCCCGTTGGTCGTGATTCACCCTGTATATGCGTTGAATCGAACTTTCATTGAATAAGTTATATTTTATTTCGTCAAGAGACCTTGTATAGAGAACCTACGTGAAGACTAGTGGTGCCTCTTCTGGTAATTTCATAATTTTATACGTGTTGCTTACAAACATAATGACCTATATGAATTCACTATGTAGTACGTGTTTAGTTTTTCATTATATTTTTCAGTTTGTGCAAATTTCATTTATTGATATTGAAGGAAGTGAATAATTGAAACAAGAAATATTAGTATTATAACCAAAATGAAGTGATAATGAGTATGAATAATGTTGGAAATAAGTCAAGATCTGCAAGCATAGATTATTGTGTTGTTTTTGTGTAACAATATTGAATAGAAAGAAAATATAAAATTTTATTCTTTTCCATCAAAATAACATTTATTGGTACGCTGACAGAAATGTATACAAGCAGTAAACCGTATCAAGTAAGTTTATATGTCGTGCAAATAATAAATGCATACTTACGATAGTCTAATCAACAAGTTCAAAAACGTGTTTATTTTTATTATTACTACTAAAAATATGAGCAATGGCTCATGCGATTCGGAGTAACATCTACAAGAGGAAATTTTCAATAAAAAAAGTTCTGATTCCCGAATATCTATATCTATAAGGTATTTATAATTTTAATTCAACGTAAAAAAATGTTCTTGAACTTTTTTGTTTTTGTAAACTAATTTTTTTTTTTCAATAATTCCCTTAATAATGTTTCGCGTCGTGGAGCCATTCCTATATGAACATACTTAACAAGATCACGTCACAGAAGTTTAAAAAATTCCAATTCTCCGTTGGAAAATCAGTCATTTATTGTTCACTTGAAAAAATATTACAAACTAAGTAATGAACTTTTTCAAACTATGACGTGATCTTGTTAAGTATATTTATAGGAAGGGCTCCCCGACGCAAAACATTTTGAAGACAATTATTTAAACATTACTATTCAAGCTTTCATCACACAAAACTTGTACTATTTGATATCCATTACTCAACATTATTACATTGCTACTTTGAAAAAATATTTTCATATTTGATGCTAGATGACCGAGACATCAATTTTTTGGAGTGTCTTTCAATTATTATAACCCTTGTCATTTTCTTTTATTTAAGTATTTCTCCATATTCCGTGTAGTAACTAGTATAATATTAAATTTATCTCACATAGCAGATGCTAATTTTCGCCACCATGGTCGCTAGTGTCGAATTAGCAAGGTCACGCAGGTTCTCTATAGTTTGGTTGAAGTGTTTTATTTATGAGGTATCACAATAGACAAAATATCCCACGCTGAGAAAATTCTCCCTCACCAAACTGCCAGCCTGGTAAGGTATGCACCATTCAAGGAATTTTTTGTTTTCAATAATTATAATACATTAAAGTTACCTTATTTCCATTGAGAAGCCACGTTATGTCAACTGGAGGATCTAGGACAGGAGTAGTACAAATTGCTTGAATTTTATCTCCAACACTAACGAAATTGTTTTGTACTACAATTGTTGGTAATGGAGCTGGAACTGGAATAAATTTGATACTAACGAAATTAAAAAAAAAGACGAATACTTACATACATATAGCATACGAGAATCGTGCTTGACTAAAAATTGTGGAGGACCTGAAGACATTTCGCATCGATAATCACCAAATGCTGTTAAGCCAACATTTTTCAAAACGATTCTAGATTCTGTGCTATTCTCAACCTGCAACATGGAAATTATTCCGCCTTTATCTAGAAGAGTATTTGTAAAAAAATTTGTTAAGGATCCGGTTGTTCAGGGTACTGCAGACTTTTTATATGTAAGAATAGACTGACGACCGGACGTTCAGAGTTGTTTTTGTAATTTGCTTAATTTTGTACTCACGTCTATATCAATTCCTGGTTGTGGGAATAATTTAATTTTCACTGGGTCAGAGGGTGTATATCTATAGAGTTCCAAGTTTCCCTTATACCATTTCACAGTATATAACGTTGAATCACCTATACTGTAGTTACACAAAAGAACTGCATTATCTCCCTCTGTTACGTGATTTGGTACACTCACTTTAATAAATGGTTTTCCATTTCTTTCGTTTGCTACAATGAACATGGCATGATGGGTGATTTGTGGAAACTGTAGTGAAGTTAGGTACAATGGCAGAGAAAAAATCACTTTTTTGGAGATAACAGATAATTGTTACAGCTTAACTTAGAAAAGAATCTTCGCATCGCAATGATCAACTGATCATTGACATAATATCCTAGCTAAAAGTACAACCTTTTTACCTCGGTTGAAAGTAGGAGCAAGCAATTTGAAACCAGTTGAAAATTACGTTTTTGGCCTACCCTACCGGAAAACTAATAATGTGAATACCAAAAATAGGGCGGAAAGTATTGTTTAGCAGCCCAAGGGCGAAAAACTCATAATAGTCCATCCAATTAACACTTTTACAATGAAACATTGTTAACAGGTTGGGAGCGGTTGGAAATGGTGAATAAGCGTATAATGAATGTGAAAAATGCTATTGCGTAGCGGGGGTGTTTCCAGATATATTTGGGGGGTGGAATGGGGTGGAATTTTGGATTATTGCAGTTTCCGGCGAAAGTTGTCGGAGTCGGAGAGGAAAGTGTACAATAGAAAAGTTGTAGATCATGAAAGTTCCACAACTTTTGTGTGGATAATTTTTTCATATAACCTCAAAATCTCCGAAAAAAATGCGAAAAGCCGCATTTATCGTTTTTTACTTTCCATTTACACAATCATAATCTTATTTTGACGAGACTTGACGAGAAAGTATACCTTTTTATGGCCAAAAAATCCACACATTTTTTCAGTTTCTTGGGACTTGAGACTTCATTAATGTTGCCATTTTTTCGTCTTGAGTTAAACTTTATTATTTAATAATAAAATAATACAGTCCACATTCAGAAACATGCTCAAAAATTGGAAATATCAAAAAATGAATTCTGTAACCTTCCCTTTCACTGAATGTTAATAATTTGTTCAAATTTTCAAATAATTCTTAAAAATCCATTGAGCACTATTCAATTCTACGAAAAAAAGGAGATCCTTAGTATTATTAACAATTTTGTTTTTTTTTTTCGCTTCAGAGTAAGCTGATGCGACTAGTCTATTCATTCGGCAGACCATAAACAATTGTGTGTCACACATGCAGGAAATGCTTTAACAGCCCTATTTTTTAAGTACTTACATTCAATTTGAAGATATCCAGAATCAGAAGCATGTGAAAACCATGGTGCCTCAGTGACTACTTCACACGTGTAATTACCTGCAGCTCCAGGCTGCACGTTCTTCAATACGATCTTCGTCTGTGAACTTTCATGTTGCTGAAATAGCGTTAAATATGACATTTGAATTCGGAAAATTACAGCTACCGTCCTTTCTATAGTTCTTCCATACTATTTTATTCCGCACTTCTTTCAGCTTATAAAACTCATTCCTCTGGGCAATACAAGTGTAATTATTATTATTTATATTATTATAATAACTTACATCTACGAGGATATTGGGTTGTGGAAATACCATTTTAGCTGGTTGGTTATTTTCAACGTATCTGTAGATTTCTTGTGTACCTTTGTACCATTTCACAGAATATATGGGTTCATTACCAGCATAATAATTGCATTCCAGCGTAACAGTATCTCCTATTTGAGTGACATTTGGTACATGTACAGTCACTGCTAGTCTTTGGATATCTGAAAACAAAAATTTTCCAGCATCCACAAAATAAAAACACAAAAAAAATTGATTCATACAAAAATGCACATCAACATAATTATGCAACAACTCATTTCCTTGTGGATAACTGTACCTTGTGAATCTGAAATTTGCTATTCTCGCATTTCCAAAACAACTGGTCCGTCAACTGTTAAATATTTCGTTGACTCGGCATTTGGCCAATGATTGTACAAAAATATAAAAAATGTAAAAATGTACAGAAGTCCATTGGTATGTTACATTCTTTTGTCATTAGCGTGCGTTTGTCAGTGGACGCAATTTTATTTTTCAGATATGAAGAGGGGGTTAGTGTGAAAATCCATAGAAATTTGAGAAACAAAATTTATTTGCGATTTGATATTTTCTGATGATTTAACAATTTTTATAGATGGTGTTTTTCATTAAAAACATTTTCAAGTTTATTCTCATCAGTTAAGGTTTCACAGCACTGCGAGACGAATACTATTCTTGAGTATTCATAACTATACATTATTATTAAGGATCTTCGCTTATAACTACAATTCTGGTTCTACGAGAAAAGCTCTAGATAATTTCAGTAGACCGGCATGAGATATCAGAGAGTCTCAATTGCCGTCCTACGGGAGGAAGGGAGTGCATGCATCGGGATAACGTAATTTTTTGGAATTTGGTAGATAAGTCGAATGACACGGGAGGTTTTTGTAAGATCATGGGAGCATTTTCCTCGGGTCGTTACTTCAGCTCATACAATAGTATATTGTGCAACAAGTGGAGGGAGTTCAACTTTTCTCCCGAGTGTGAAAGTTTGTGTCACTGCAGACACAAACTTTTTCCACAACTGCAGAATTTTAAGGAATACAAGTAAAGTATCTATGGTTAGTAAAACAAAAATAACACTAAAGTATCCCATCTCCAAACTGTTAAATAATGTCATTCAAAATTATAAGTTGATGGTGAAATTTGTATAATTTTGTATGGTCAAACCCGAAACGTAATTTCTTTCCATTAAATTCTCTGTTATTTGAAACTATCTTTTCGAAGTTAAAAACTTCTCATACAATCTGAAAGTTTTGAGACAACTAAGTAGGTAAGATGAAAGTAGCATATAAATGTATGTGGCGTGAGGAAAGTGCCGTGAGAAATAATATTTCTCACAGTATAAGCAATATTTGGTTTGGAAATTGAGTAAGCTATGAGAAATACGTCACTTTTCATTTCAGTTGTAGAAAAAAAGGTTTTTTGGCCTTGTTGCATTTGTTGGATCTGTGTTCGTGGCTGCCACAGTCAGGACAGGTGTAAAGCTTGTCTTTACATTCGGTGGTGGGGTAACCTAGTTTTGTATAAAAAGTACTATATTCCGGGATGGGTGGGAGTGATTTGGCATTTGCTATTTAAAATCTGTGATCAAGGCTGTGAATGATAATACCATTGGGAAGTGCCTGGTGATGTTGTATTTCGGAGTCAGTAATGACCCTGATCAGATAGGTAGGAGACTTGGTTGTCTTTGAGATAGTTCTCCAGCACTTTTTATTTATTTTTCCCAGAGTGGTTGTTAGTAGATCATTTGAATCGGTTGATGGTAGTCTAAAAATGGCTATATCAGTTTTTTATTTGCTCCTCTCAAAAAAGTATTTTTACCATTTTTGTGTTTGGTTTAGAAATACTCTCCATTTGTTTCAATAATTGGTTATTTATGAGATCACTTATATTCATTCAATCTACTGGACTACAACTGTTAACGAGGGGATTAGGTATGCGTTTTTGTTTCAGGAACTGGAAATATTGCAGATAACGATATAATTATATGTCGTTTAATACGTCTAATTTTTCAATTATATCTAAATTGATGGTTGTTTTATTGTCCCCCATTAATTTTCTGTATTGTATTTATCTATTATTATATTTTAGTGTGAACTTTAACTATTGTTTTGGATTATTTCCACTATAACTTCGCTATTTTCTCAGAGTATTTAAAATGTTACTTCACTCCACTTTACCTATCACAGTCTCAAGTCTTCTTCGATTGGGTTGGTTATGGATTCTTCGTGAATCAAGAAGGCCTGGGAAGAGCGAGAAGATTTTGCTGCCTGGGCGTAGGACGAAGGTTTGGATTTAACGAGAATTGCCTGGAGGGTGACTATTTGGTATTGGAGAAAGATTTATGGAATTGGGTACTTGATTGTGGATATTTTGTATGATTGAATCTGGATTGGATCGTGACACTTGCTTAAAATTCCTTTTAAACTTAGTGATTCCCTTTCTACAACTCCAAACATATATTCATATTTCCGATACCAGCTTTTACAAACGAACTTGGAACTAAAAAAAAAGGCGCGAGCTTTGGCCTGTCCTAGCCGGCCGAAGATCATTCAAAACAGTCTTTACTGAACATTCTAAAGCACGGATCACATTAGGCTGGTTGCCAGCCGCTGATTATCAGCGGCGGTAGTTGAACTTGAGGTAATTGAAGCGTTAATTAAAAAACAAGATACTAGATTTGGACAGTTGATTTCGTTTGCAAGTGGGGATAGTTTTAAATCTCTGGCTTTGTTATTCAAAGTGCCGCATAACACGATCTAGGTGTTTTTATACAAAATTCACAAATAAAAACAACATTATACGTATAAACAACATACCACGTGTTTGTCTACTTGACGCTGGCGCGTGACTCAGATGGTCAGACTGCGCTGCTAGTTGGAGCCAGCGAGCGCGAGTGGATCACGTGACCTTCTAGTCGCCGCTGTCTGCTACTAAAAGTTGAACATGTCCAACTTCGTCAGCCATTGGCAAATACTCGCCGGCTGGTCGTGTCAGCTGCGAATTTCGTGGTCAAACCAAGCTTATAGTAACGGCTTCCTTAATTCGCGGCTGGCAACCAGCCTAATGTGACCCGTGCTTAACAGTAAACATGTACCTACTTCGCCGCAATTGTTATTTTAGAGTGGTGTTTTCAGTGAGTTGAGGAACCAAGCAAGTAAGACTAGATTTTCTCCAGTTTAGTCATTTTCAAAAATATTAATGGCAATTGAGCAATATTTCTTGATAATTCAATTAATTTCATTCTACAACGTTGCCGGCTCTCTTCCATCGGTATTACTAATTTGTGCGTTTTGTAGTAACTTCATAGTTGATTATTGATAAATTTGGAGAGAAAATCTTTCAGCCAAATTGTTCATTGAGTGAAGTGACTTTAACATCCGATCACTCCTGGTTTTTGTATACCTTCTCCTGTATCCTATTCAATAGACTAGCAAATCGTAATATAAGGTATATTTATATTATGTCTCGCTTTCATTAGTTTCCAATTACTCCCTTTGATTTTTGACGGTCAATTTAGGGTGGTCCTTCGAGAGTGAAATACAATTAGCTTCCGCATCGATCAAGGATATGTAGGAACGGAAAAGATGATGTTAGATTCCTTCTCATACCACTGAACCAGAGCAAAATAATTCGAAGTTTTTTAATCCTTTCCTATTCAACACTGAAGATTTGGACTTCTTTGAAGTGCTGGAGGGCATCTCAGGAGTTTCTAGGAATAATTAAACTCCTAAATGATTTCGCTGGAGTGAGTTCTGAATATTCAATGTCTTTCTTTTTCTCAGCCTCTCCTCTTCTGAACATGACACAAACCAGAGCAAAGAGAATTGCTTACCACTTTTGCAATACCACTATGAAGTGGTGTCTGAGAAAAAAACATCTCCAGGTGCTGTTTTTCGGAGATTGTTTCATTCGTAGTTTCAAGTCCTGACTTATTTTTCAGACCGTAGCGGATAACGTAGTGAGCCGTGAACGTTTATTTTCCTACGTGCCTGCTGGTAGTTGAACCGGTACTGTTGTTTTATGTTGAGACCGAACGATATTTTCCAGAAAAATGTATATGTGTGAATAGTATTTACTTGATTCCAAAACTATCTCCACTCTGCACAGCCATATAGCCACTTGTATACACCATGGTTACCATTGAAGCAACCGATTGGTCGAGTCTCTACGTGTCATAAAGACTTGATGACATTAAAATGTATGTCATATTTTGTGTTTCTATGAAATGGAATGATAATGATAACTATAGCACAGATTATAAAAAGAAAAGATACAAAAGCTTGACATAGAACAGTAAAAACAGAAAGAGAGATGGGTGGACACATAGGGTGGACATACCCATTTAAATGTCCATCGTCGTATGTCGACTCCGTTCGGGCTGCTTCGCGAAATTTCTCAACAGGGTTGTCAATTTGCATAATATTTCCTTTAGTTTACGATCATAGCTCAAATATTTCATAAGCATTATTTTTAAGTGTGATAGTTATACAGATACAAATATTCGATAATTACTTGTTTCAAATCAATTTTATTAACATTAGGAGAGATATGGAATTGAAAAGATTATAATGTATAAGAATCATACCATGAATATATATTCTTTTTCACAAACTATATTCTTGGCAACTATGCAATAACGGTTACGGCTTGGCTCAAAACGTCAAAATATGCTCAAAATCACTTGTTATCTGTGCTCAAAATTCATAACGCCATTTTTGTTTGCTTCATTGTTTGAAGGTGTTCAATCTGCGATATAAATTGTGTTATTTGACTAATCCATTGTGCGTTGTGGTAATATTAACTATAAAAATATAGTGGTATAGACTATTATTCTCATAAAATGAATAAACATCACGGCGGAGTGTATTGTTCATACAGAGACTGTCCAAATAAATTATATTCGGAAAGAAAAATGATGTTCTTTCGATTTCCAAAGGATAAGAGTATGTAATTTAATGTCCCTATGATATAAGAAATCTTAAAGTTTTTGGTATTAATTTTGGTGCTACGAATTATTATCCAAATTCTGAATTAAGAATTATTTTTACTTCAAAATTTAGATAATTTTTGTAATTATTTTTGTTATCTGAAAATATATTTATTAATTAATCTCCCAAGAGTAATGACTATTTATAACAAATCATAAGAATGTACATATAGGTAATGAATAAATACATAAATATACACATAGATTCAAAAGTTTTGCATCACCTTCTTCGGACGCGAAAGAATTTTTTTGCGCTAACAATTTTTTGTTGGCTTGTTTATCAATGTTTACCATTCCAATATGTTCCATATTTTTCGCAATATACAGATATTTACAGTTTTTTTTGTAAGATATTATTTTCAGTGCGATCATTTCAACATTCAAGGCATTTGATTTTTACGATTTTAAGTGCAAACATGAATCGTCAAGTCATAAGTGATATTGACCGTGCAAGAAAAGTGGCTTTAGTTGAAGAATTTCATTCTCAAAGGTTCGTGGCAAAGAGAGTTGGCGTTTGGCAAAGTGATGTATCTCGTGTATGGAACCGGTATCTCCAGACCAATTCTCTTCGTGATAGACCTAGAAGCGGTAGAAGGCGTGTTACTAATCAGCGGCAGAACCGCTATATCCAAGAGTGCCCAGACTACAACTTGAGCACAGAGTTCGCCGACTACAGTGGGCTCAAGAGCACGCGGCCTTACCTAAAGAATTTTGTAATTCGGTGTTTTTTTCCCACGAGACAAGGATTTGTTTGGTACAAGATAGCCATCGAATACGTGTGTGGCGGGATCCAACGAGAGTTGCTCAGCTTGCCCATGCTCGCCCCGTGCCGCCCTTCAGAGGAGGAAGTGCTATGTTTTGGACTGGTATCATATTAAATGATCGCAGAGAATTAATTCATGTGTAGGGAACTATGACTGCTGATAGGTATCTCAGAGAGATTCTACATCCTCACGTGAGACTATGTTGGGAATTCCTTCGTTTTTATGGACGATAACGCCCGACCTCATCGGACCAGAGCTGTAAATGAGTATCTTGAAACTGAAGGGATCAATCGTTTAAATGAATCCCATAGAACATGCTTGGAATATGCTTGCCAGGGCAGTGGCAGCACGCAGAAATCCACCCAGGAGTGTACAAGAGCTTGTTCATGTGGCCCAAGAAGAATGGCGAAATATTACCCAACAGAATATCAATAATTTGGTAAACAGCATGGGCAGGCGACTTCAAGCTTGCATAAATTCTAGAGGTGGAAATAATCTTTATTAAAAGTTCTCATGCAAGTTCTCACTCAACCTTTTCTTTAAAAATAATCAATTTGTATTCAATTTATTTAATTTCTGAGAATACTTTTTATGTTTAAAGCAAGTTTATTATTGGATAATAAAAATTTTGACAAATATGTTTTTTTATTGAAACTAATTATTTGATTAATCTCTGATCCATATAATAATAAACACATTTTTTTTTTCGGAGATTTGGGGTGATGCAAAACTTTTGAATCTATGTGTATATTTGATTATGATTATTGCTTTGATTCATGGCGCAGTTTTGAATATTTAGTGGAAACTAGATCCAGCACTGGAAATTGTTATTGTCCCCGAGTCAACACTGCAATTTGGTAAGAAATTCAGAAAATATATTAAACTGGCAACATCATGGCCATACCGAATTAAAAGTCCAAGGTCATTGAAGACGGAGCTGAAAATCGTTTGATGTTTTACCGGGATTCGTATCTGTTCTCTCTATTATATCTGACTATAGTTAGAGAATTGTCCCTCAAAAACTAAGAAGATACAATGGAATCAAGTGCGAGTAGTACGTGGGTATATTGAGATTGAGATTGGCTTACCTCTTACAACTAACGTTCCTGCTTTTGAATAGGTAAGGAAACTTGGGGCGTCCGTTGTAACTTCGCAAAAATACTTTCCAGAAGTTGAATTATTAACATTTGTGAGTACCAGTCTCGAGTCAGAACTATTGTTTATCTGAAAAATGTTTCAGATTATTTTATTGTTATAGAATAATCATGTCGTGATTTCAACTCTTTCTTCAGTTTCATCATTATTTTCTAATGTACCGAAACAAAAACATCAAAAAATCTACTATCGTTCTTTCCAAGTGTTCTAACACCACGAAGCTTTTTTTGTGTGAACTATTTCCCATTGATAGATAAATGAAATCGCACTCACGTCTATGGTTATCCCTTTTTGAGGAAAGATTCTTTTCTTTGGATCTTCGTTGGTACTGTATCTATAAAGCTCGTATGGTCCTTTGTACCACTTAACAATGTGAAGCAAATTATCACCAATGTCATATTCACAAACCAAAGTTACATTATCTCCAATATCAACTTTAGTTGGTACGGACACACTTTTTATACCCAAAAATGTACTGCTTTGATAACCTAAAATAAGAAGAGAAATTAATTATGTGCTGTTATTTATCAGTTCGACTATGGAAAATAATATTAAAAAACATATTCTTCTTGAACCTGAAGGGGTTCATTTCCAAATTTGGAAAATGTTTTTTCTTCAATTTCCTCTGCAGTTTCCATTATCGCTAGCGATTTTACTCTATTTTTTCCCTATTTTTTGAGCACTTTTCAGGTGTAGATGATATCGGACAAATAGTGTCTTTTCAGTTTCCGGATCAAAAGTACGTTGATAAAAATCGTTAATTTCAATAAAATCTGAAATAATATATCAACAAATCCAATAAAACTCTCGTCACTTCAACTTCGAAGACCTTAAATGGTTATTCACACGAAATTAAAAATAATTTGTGTTGACTACGTTTATTTCAGTTAAATTTTGTATACTCACTTGCCGTTAACAAGAAAGCTAGGAATGGAAGATATTTCAACATTTGAACTATTGGTTCCAGAACAAATTTTGAAATGAATATAAAATAGTTTCTTGTATCATTCTGTTTAAAAAAGAAAATATATCTGCTTGGCCTTGAGTAGAGGTTAAGATACAACAAACAGTTCATCATGATGATAATTCCAAAAATAAGTTTATGGTGTGGCTTGGCCCAATGGGACAGTGTAAACCTCCGAAGTATCAAATTTCATAAACATAACACAAACAATTGCTTAAACTCTCCCCCCAAACAAAAACCATAATTACCAGAAGTGGCTTTATGTCCAACCAATCTAATTCACCTTTATTCAAAAGTCCTTCCTGAAGGAGAAGATAACACTGTTGTCAGTGTTTCAAGCATCATCAAAAAAAAATTCAAGCATTTCCCTTTTATAAGCCTCTGTTAAAACTTGTACTGGAGAAATCCATTTTTCAATGTACGTTGGATTTTAGAATAACTCTTACCTAATTGAGTAACTGCAGTATACTACATTGAGAATTTCCTAAAAAAGGATACAATGTTTCAAAAAGTCTACTCAGGACAAATACTTATAATGGATGAGTTTACCCTCGAAATTAAGCAATATTATATCTAGCTGTTCTTCCTGGTTTGCGTGAACTACACGTTTTTTCTGCTTGAGGTATTATTTATCATTTAATGAACATTTTTTGATGGTGAGAGATTTGAATACACCATGCTCTTTGTGCTGCACGCTTATTTTCACTATTTTTTTATAAAACAGATGTAAATTGCGATTTTCTCTTCCTAACTGTAAACCATTTTAATCACTTTATCAGAAACATTCCAATTATTAAACATGTTAGTTTATAGCCTACTTTGTCAATGTTATCTTTTTCATATTCACGGTGAATACTGAAACTAAGATTCTCAACATTTAATAACTGAAAAATATACAGGGCATCCCATTGAAAAAATTACTATTTCTATCACCTTAAAATTGCGCGCTACAGATCTTTTCAATATTAACAAAATTCAGCTGTAACCAAACGACGTTTATATAAGACTTCTTCCTTCAAAGGCAATATCAACATGGTGGTTGGGTAATTTATAATGAATATCTTGGTAAATGATTCAATTCACATGAATTGTACAAATAAACAATGATAAACTTATTCCGGAAGCTTGGAGAAGTTATATTGCATTAAGAAAAGCCACAAGAAACGCAATTTTTATTCAAAGAAATTTTTATGCTCTCTTAACATTCGAATCTGGCCCGCTTTGCTGGGGTCAACCAATCACAGCAGGCGCCTTGCGTCTGTTGTAATGACTTCTAATAATCGAACTATTGTATTTTTCATTGAATGGAAATGAAAACCACTTTGCTTGATTTGTAATCAAACTTTTGCTGTTTGCGAAGACTATAACTCTTTTTATTTCATGTTATTTTATATATTTCGTTGAATAAAGATTTCCGCTTTGATATAAAACAAACTTTTTTTAAGCCGGCCCCCCCAAGCATGCCTCGAAGGAAAAATGGCACACGTGTGAATTGAGTTTGACATCCCTGGTCTACACCTTCCACATTAAGAAATAACGCAGTCGGTGGTTAACTGTCAAGTGGCTTGGGGTACGCCATGGGGAAATCGTTGACCTGAATATATAACAATAAAAGTATGAATAACAAATACAAGTACGAGAGTAGTGCTACACTGGTTAGTTATTTCGCACAGAAAGCTTTCAAGATAATTGGTTATTGTCTTCTCGTGCTTCTAACTCACCAAACTGAGTACGTGAGCTTGACCCAATCAAATTTATTTTTTTTATCGGACTAAAATTACCATAATTACATTGAGAAGGAAAATGATCTGAAAAGGATCTAAAGCGGGAGCAGTGCAAACTGCTTGCCGCTGTTACTAGAGAAAAGTGAAACTACATGTATTGAACAAAGAGGTAATACAAATAGAGGCAATAAACCTTAGGCCATTCTGTAAGTGGGAATGACCGTCTGATCTACGGTGAGAGGGGATGGGACAGACGATCAGAGGTTTCTGTGCCTTCGTCTGTGTATACAGCATTTGCGCTATTAAATAAAGACAGCCTCTCTCCGACTATTTATCTTATCTCTCTCATATGCTGATGGATTTCGAGCTGGCTTGTTGCCTTTATATGTAGTATCTTAATGTGATAAAATGTCAAGCACCTTTCCACCAAAGTCGAAAGTGAAAGCCGACAATTTGGAGCCAGTAGAACGCTACGTCTCAACCCTTTCCCCTTATCTTCCCCCCAATGTTCATTAACTTCTTAGGACATCACGGTAATTTATTGTCGTAACGAAGGAAACACTGACACTCATACCACTACCTACGCTGCTCTGCAATACCAGTGCTTGAAAATGGATATCTTGCGAAATGTTCAAACTTTACTTTTCAGGAATTCTAACACGGTGCATTTTTCCATATATCCGACCAGCTTATGAAACCACAAAGATAAATATTGAATCCCGTAATACCTGTAATAATTCTCAGCTTGTTTCTACTGATATTCAGTAGTTATTCGGCCCGTTTTACACATGTGTCACCTATGAAGATTTTACTGTGTACCTGCTTTGGAGAGTTCCTCCACTGAAGTCTATGTTGGCTTTGTACCCATTTTTGTTTTTGCACTAGGACTACCTTCTTTGTGTTCTCAACAGCTGGTTCGGGTCAACTTTCGTTTAGCTGAAATCAGCTATGGAAAAACTGTTGCCATGGCAGCCATTACCATGGTATCGGGTACACAAAAACCTAAATCATATGGTGAGGAAATGCGCGGTTGCGAAACGTCGACCCGGCAAGCTTTCAGGTTGAGTACAAATTATTAGACACTTTTTTCGAGAAGGGGAAGGGGAAGGTAATAAACATGAATGTATATAGTTAGACGAGTTGCGAAACGTCGACCCGGCGCGCTTTCATGTTGAATAAAAATTATAAAACACTTTTTTGAGAAGGGGAAGGGGATGGGAATAAACATGTAAGTATGTATATAGATGCGTCTTTGGTCTGGTGGACAAAGACGACACAAAAGAATGCAATG
>CAJUYG010004072.1:7898-18098 GCA_910591675.1 Galerucella calmariensis
CAGGGTGATCCTGGCAAAACTGCATCCTTTGATTCCATCCCATCTCTCAAGGGATTGAGCATGGGTGTAACGTTTGGTTAGTTCCGCAATTGTCGAAGTCGTTAGACCGTAGGTGTCACTGGGTCCTAGAATTTTCAGTCCAGCGGCTTCCCTGGCTAAAGAATCAGCAATGCGATTTCCTTTACTCCTGTCGTGCCCTTTAACCCACCTCAGGATAATGTTGTTATCTGCCGAGACGTCAGCTAAATCTTGGTGGCACTCTAGTACTAGCCTCGATATAACACGTTGTCTGTTCAAGGCTAATAGGGCTTGTCTACTATCAGTGCAGATTATTATGGTTTTGCCAGAAATTCCTCTTCTGGTTAGTTCTTTTGTGGCAATTGAGATACCAGCCAGTTCTGTTTGAACCACGCTGGCATTGTTCCCCATTCCCCACTTAATCTTGAGGCTCAGTGCTCTCGAGTAAACTCCACAGCCTGAGCCTTCTTTCATTTTTGAACCATCTGTATATATGCGTATTGCATTTGCAGCATCTGGCTCTGTGTTCTGTTTTATTTGAATTTTGTAGGGTTTGTTAAACAAAAACCTGGGTTCAATTGCATCGTTGGCTGCCTGCAGGAGAGGTAGCGCAGTGAGCGCTTCCTTCCATAGGCTCAACCTCAATTGGCCCATTCCTACTTCGGGGTTTACACCAGCCGTGCGCAATCGTACCATTGCCATTAACGCAACCTCCTTGACGTGTAGGTCCAGAGGGGTCAGACCAGTAATTAGTTCCATTGCTGCAGTTGGTGTTGTTCTCATGGCTCCTGTGATGTTCAAACAAGCCATTCGCTGTATTTGATATAATTTTTGGATGGCCGTTGCTTGTAGAACCTTCGGTCCCCATGCAATTGCTCCATACGTTAACATGGGTCTTATTATTGCAGTGTAGATCCAGGTGACCACACGGGGCGACAGACCCCATGTGCGTCCCACTGTCCTCCGACACTGCTCATATGCCACATATGCTCTTTTTGCTCTGCTGTGTAGATGAGAGTTCCATGTTAGTTTCCTGTCGAGGGTAATACCAAGGTATTTCACCTCTTCCGAAAAGTTTAGTTTGCTTTTGAAGATTTCGGGAGGTTTCAAACCCGATAAACTTCTTTTCCTGGTGAAAAGGAAAAGCGAAGCATTGCAATTTGTCCTGGAGGAAGATAACATCAGTTACTTCCAAAATTATCAAAATAGAAATACTTATAGACAAAATTCTTTGCAAGCGAGGCAACAGCAAAGACCCAATTTCAATAACCCCCCTTATTCAAATGATCAAAATCAATTCAATCATCGAAATGATTTCAATAGAAACAATTTTAATTCAAATACCCCAACAACGCGTTTGCCAATACCTCTCTAACAGGGCCAATCCCAATTCAGCCGCAGCCGTTGAGAAATCAACATTTTCCAAGCAGTTCTAGCTTTTTCAAACAAAACCAAAACAACGATGTATTTAGGCCCAACCAAATACAAAATCAAAACCTACCAAAACCCACACCAATGAGTGTTTCAACTCGAGACACCTTCAACAGAGGTACACCATCCAATACTTCTATCCGTAACGTGCCAAACGTTTCGAACACTTCTTATTCAAATCAAAGACCCCGCAGGAATTTTATCTCTGAAGAATTGTTTAATACCGACTGTCAAACTTCTTTCAAATAACAATAGCTATATCGAACAAAGCAACCAAGCATATAATTCAAAATCTTATGATTTAATTGATCTCTAACAAACAAACGGAAATTTTCAATGGCAAATGCTTCTCGTTAAAAAAATTAAAGTTAATATAAAAAACATAAAAACAGTTGTGTAACTATTTCCTTATAGAATTTATTGTCAGAGCGTTTATATTTCCCGATTTCTCGCGTCAACAAGTGATCTGAACTTGGTGAATTACGTAGACGGCACCAACTCAGATAAGCCTGTGTGTCGGAACGGAAAGCATTGTGTTATCAACATTTTGCCTCGCACGGACACACGTAACGAGAACCAAAAAGTTTTGAACTAGGTTTTAAATGTGCATTTATTACGTTATTGCACGACTGTACTTCTAATATTTCTTTTAGGTAATAACGTTATCGTAATATATTAAACGTCTTGCTAAAACTCTCTATTGTGTATACAGTGTCTAAATTTTCAGTAAAATCGAGTGTCGACAATTATGGATGGAAGAAAAAGACTCAGTGGACATAAATATGCAAAACTAAGGGCAAAAAAAGTAAAGGAACAGAGTGATGCGCTAAACAAAACTATAAAAAAGACAGTTTTTTTGTTTCTACTTCTAACCAGGATCCGAGTGAGAGTGACAATGACATTATTAACGCCACTTGTCATGAAAACAAAGTTTCTAATAAATGTTCTGTAAATGACAATGTTCACCTTAGTGACTTTAGTAAATTCAATAATAGTGAATGTGAAACCTCAACCAGCAAGGATATTAGTTCCAGTACCAATTGCGTGAATAGCTGTGACCCTTCTGAATGGGTAATTAATGACTTCACTATAGACATGTTATTAAAAACCCCAATAAACCAAAATCTGGATTCGGACTTTTGTAACTTAAAACGTGTTTATACTGATAAGTCACGTTTTCTTCCAAAATCCCTGTTCGTAAGAACTATGGCGAATGGAGAGAAAAGAAATCGTTTATATTTGATATATTCTCATCGAACTGGAAATGTGAACTGTGCTCCCTGTTGTCTCTTCAGCAAAGAAAATAATCAATTTTCTAAAGGTTTTTCGTACTGGAAACATGCTGAGCAAAGAATTCAAGTACATGGAAATTCACAGACTGAAATGTTGATGTTAAAACGTGGAGAGTCAGTAGGAATCGACAAATCTTTAAAAATACATTTAAAAGCACAAGCAAAATACTGGAAAGGTGTTCTTCATAGAGTTGTTGCTGTCATCAAGAAGTTGTCCAGTCGAATTTTGCCCTTTCGAGGGAATGAAGAGAAGTTTGGATCATTATCAAATGGCAACTTTATGATGTCTTTGGAATTGATTGCCGAATTCGATCCATTCTTAGCTAACCATATTGCAGAGTATGGTAATCCAGGACGAGGGCATGTTTCTTAGTTGTCGTCTACAACGTGTGATGAATTCATTCGAATAATGGCGAAAAAAGTGTTAAACATCATTGTATCAGAAATAAAAGGGAATAGGTATTACTCAATCAGTGTAGATTCGTCCCCCGACGTTTCTCATGTTGATCAATTATCCTTCATTATTCGGAGTTTCAACAATGATGGCAAACCGGTTGAACGTTTTCTTGGTTTCAAACACAACGTTGGACATAAGGCCCAGCAATTAATTGGAGCTCTAATGGAGAATTTGAAGACTTGGGATATTGATCTAAAAGACTGCAGAGGAGGGGGTTTTGATAATGCTAGTAATATTTCTGGCCCATACAGTGGGTTGCAAGCGCGTGTGAAACAGTTGAATAATTTAGCATTATACGTACCATGTTCTGCACATTCGCTCAACTTAATTGGAGTGCATGCTGCAGAATGTTGTCTGCAGTCTACAGATATCTGTTTGAATGAAGTTATCGATCTCTATGACTCACTTTCTGAATTTTTATCCCCATTAAGAGATATATAGAAATGTTACACACACGAAAATGTTACTTTTAAAAAAACTATTACTTTTTCTGAGGTCGGATCTAATCTTTTCTTAATCATAATAGCTAGGACCTCATATACGACATCTAATAAGGATATCCCCCTGTAATTATTACAATCAGTTGCATCTCCTTTTTTTAGAATAGGTATTATCAGAGAATGGTTCCAATTTTTGGGCATCCTTTCTTCTTTCCATATTTCCAGTATTAATTCGTAAATTTGTTGTTTCAGTTCTTCACCGGCATATTTAATATTTTCTGCTGTAATTCTGTTCATACCAGGGCATTTGTTGTTCTTGAGTTGAGCTATTATTTCATCAATTTCCTGTCTAGTTGGTTCTGGAACTTCTATGTTATATTAAGAGATATGTTTGATTATTACGAGAGTGAAGCCATTGACATCCGACATAGAATATGACACAAGCTCTAAACGAAAACGTTTTAGAAAATTACAGCCAGACGAAACTAGAGAAGGGGAAGTTTTGTTGCAAGGGAGGGATAAGTTTCGAGTAGAAACATATATAACAATTCTCGATAAGATTGATGTTGAACTCACAAAGAGATGCACAGGATATAAAGAAACATTTGAAAGAATTAAAATATTAGAGTGCCTTTATCAAAAAAATATATCTCAAAAGGAATTTGATAAGTATGCGAAAAACCTTATTGTACCGGGTGGTCCAATAATCCAATAAGCCGATCTCTCGGCTATATATCAGAAACTATTCATGTTATAACTTTAGGAAAAAAAATTCCTCAGGAAAAGTGGACAAGAGAAATTGTTGGAAATTATTTTAAAGTTTCTAGGTTAACCGCTAGGGGGCGTAACATGTAAAGAAAATTTTAAAAACTAGTTTTTTGTGAAATATGCCCAATTATACCCAGTGTTAAATAAGTAAACTAAAAAAATGCCTAAATTTCGGACAAATTTGTTCAAGTACTTTTTATTCCATTTTTCCAAATAAGGGGTGGGGGAGAGTGGGAAAGTGTTTGTGGATAAATACCTATAACTTTGGTTTGAATCAACCGATTTTAACGATATTAGTGTCAATAGAAAGAGTTTGGATGAATTAATTACATCTACTATAAAACAATGGCATTTACTTTTAGTTGTCATAGGTAGAGGGTACTTTCGAATGAAAAAAATTAAAATTTGTTTTCCTCGAGAATGTTTAAAGGAAACACCTAATTATTGTGAATTAAAATGGAACTGGATTAAATTTTCAACAAAATGGCGCAAACCGCATGTTGATAGCTTTTGTCGAACTCGAGATATAAATAAAAAACTGGTTTTAAAATTTTTCTTCACAGGTTACGCCCCCTAGCGGTTAACCTAGAAACTTTAAAGTAATTTCCAACAATTTCTCTTGTCCACTTTTCCTAGGGGATTTTTGTTCCTAAAGTTATAACATGAATAGTTTCTGATATATAGCCGAGAGATCGGCTTATTGGACCACCCGGTACGATCCAATGTTATGGATCTCTTCTTCGAGAGCTCTTATGAAGAGAGTTGAGTTTTAGGACTGTACAATTTACCCAAAAATCCTGTTTGAAATCGGGTTTCAATTTAGAAGTTGCCAAATTAGCGACAATACAAAAAAAGGACCGGGAGAGGAATAGAGATTTACTCACCTCAACAGATATCTCGTCGACACACACCCTCAGAGAGCTCTCTCCAACGCAGCTTCAAGTACCATCACTTGCAGTCTATTTTTTATAACGCAAAGAACTCACAGGTAAAAATAAAACAATATAAAAACTGATTCGTGTTCAATTAAGTGCTGTCGATGGAATGAATCGTAAAATTATTGTAAATCTCTAATCAAACGCGAACATAAAATAACCACCACGACTACAAAAGCTTGTTGTTTGGGTTGTCAACCTCGCAGGGAAATAATTAAAATTAAAACTAAAACGGATTCCAACATACTCCCCCACCAAAATGCAACAGAATGGTGCATTTTGAAAAAAAAAATTTACATTACTGGGATTTGATTAAATTAAATTGATTGAATAAGTTTCAAAATACTTATTACCCCATACAAAAAAAATTACTTAATTTAGATAGGCAAGGGACACAGCTTGACTAGGGGTCGCCGAAGAGTTCCTTTGGTGGTAGTCACATCGGCAACTCGTATAATTCTGTCCTGTCCCGGGAATAATGCAGATATGCGGCCTAAACGCCACTGCGCGGGAGGGCTGTTGTCATCTCCGATCAGAACCATCGTTCCCACTTCGACAGGTTTCAAATTGTCCGAAGAAGTCCATTTACTGCGTTGGTGCAAGGTATGCAAACATTCCTTGCTCCACCGTTCCCAAAAATGCTTATGCAATTTGTTTATCAGCCTCCATCTTATGAGATGGGAGGCAGAAAAAGAATTTTCTCTCATCGGCTCAAATACAGCCGAAAGTGGCTCAAGGTTTAAAAAATGGCCCGGGGTTAAAGCCGACAAATCGTTAGGGCCTGAACTCATAGGAGTCAGAGGCCTAGAATTAAGATATGATTCGATCTGAATTACAAGGGTATTGAGTTCCTCATATGATAAAATCTGATCGCCTATAACCCGAGCTAAATGCGTCTTTACATATTCAATTCCAGCTTCCCACAAGCCACCAAAGTGTGGTGCAGAGGCAGCATTAAAATGGATTGAAATATTTTCTTTTGACGAAGCATTTTGCATATGTTTAAGGTTGTTAGCCGCACCAATAAAATTACTACCGCAATCTGAATATAAATGATCAACTTTACCGCGACGAGCTATAAAACGTTGCAAAGACAAGAGGAAAGTTTCGCTGGACAAATCAGATGCTATCTCTAAGTGAAGAGCTTTGGTGGCTATACAAACAATTTGACAAAATTTACTGCACCCGCTTGACTATACGACAAACGGTTGCTTGACTGACATTTCTTAGGTCACCAGAAATGATCTGCAATAAGAAATAATATATAGGTACAACACAAAATGGAATACCAAAACCAGGTGTATACTTAAAAAAATCAGTTGCTGAAAAGTTACCCGAAAGTTTCCTGTTGCATAAAATCGTAGACATATTAATAATAATTGCATTACAGGTGGGATTGGTAATCCTCTACTGTTATTTTTTCCTAGATGTTCCTCAACTAGTGGTACAAGAACATGCATCACTGTGTCTTTTTCAAATCTATATCTGCTATGAAATTCATCACATCGATATTTTTGAAATGGATTTTCAGTATCCCGAATATATCTTTTTGCGAGTCTTTCATTTTCTAGGACATCTTCAACAAAATTCATATATTCTTAAAAACCTTCTTAATCATTTAAATCCGCTTGTGCCATCGCTTCTATTTTCAGATAAACCGGAAAATTGTCTCTGAAAAATAAAGTATACCTAAACAGTTATGTCCAATTCTATGTAAACCATATAACCAGCTATGCTTACCTGTAAAAGGCGTCTAGACGAATATTTGCACTTTGAATAATTTTTTATGTTTTGAGCTAGAAGAAAATCAGGAAATACCCACTCGTGAAAATTAATAGAACAAAATATATTACATAACCTCAAACTGGCTACTAAACTGGCGAAGTACGCCTCAAGGTTGACTGATAACCGTCTTGATGAAGTCCGAGTCGAAGCACGCCCAAAGGCGTTCTTGGCTACCGAGTACCTACTATGAAATATACATTTTATCTCAAGACGTACTCAAGTCTGAGAACAGGCGAAGATTCGACAATGAGTACGGGCACAACGGGAGTTTATTCAAAATCGTTTAGTTTTTCCTGAGCTAAATAGTACATTAGTACAGATTTGTCTTTCACCATCTTGTATCATCAGAACCAGAAAATCTAAATATAGACATGATATCACAATTCCCGTTAGATTACATGGATTCAATTTGCTTATGTGTCATGAAAAAAGTGTTAACTTTTTGGATTCGAGGTACGTTGGATGTTAGAATTTAAAAAAATATATAATACCTGAAATGGTGGAAAAGTCAATTTACATTAAGGTTCCTAAAGAATTTTGTAGGTCTCCAAGATCAACCCTGAAATTTGATCGATGGAGAGCTACAGAATTCAGACAGTTTCTATTGTATACAGGTATGTACATTTTAAAAGATGCAGTGAATAGAAGGTTATTTGAACATTTCCTTTGCTTAAGTATTGCTGTAAGAATTTTATCAGACAAAGAACATTGTCGAAATTTATTTGATTATGCAAAAAAACTTTTGCACTATTTTGTTAAAAATTTTGAATGTTACTATGGCCGTCATTTTATGTCATATAATGTTTATAATTTGTTACATGTGATGATGTTCAAAAGTTTGGCACACTGAATGTGTTCAGTGCTTTTAAGTATGAAAATTATTTGTATAAATTGCAATTGAAGCTAAAAGATACATCTAGACCTCTCTTTGTCAAATGGTCAATAGAATCACTGGAGAACATTTACTACTTTTACACAGCCCTCAAAATGTGGGTTATCCATATGTTAAATTTAAAAATGGAGATGCTATGTCAGTTATATTCAGCACTTTTTGTATCAGTTTACTAGAAAATAATATTATATTCGCTGTTAATGAAATTTTGATAATATCTGAAAATATATTCTTAAAAGGTAAACAGTTTTTGTCCAAACGTTTATATTTTCATTCCCCTTGTGATTCTTCACAATTTGATATTTACACAATATCCAATAGTGTTACTACTGAATTCCTAACATATCCTGTACAGGAAGTAAAACGGGAATTGATATCCATACCCTTGAAAGAAAACGAGTTGTAGGTAGTTCCACTAGTATTGTAAAGTTGAAAAGTATACATAATGACTCATCCATATGCAGTTGTATACTTTAAAGATGAAGAGTCTTATTCCGAGATTCCAGCACACTGGATTTTGTCTGATTAAACATGCTGGTGGCCTGAGTGTAAAAATATAGCCTCATTAATTTTGAGCAAAGCAGTTCCAAATGAAAAGGGCCAATGGAAAAAGTACAACATAGAGGTTGTAGGTTTTTATGTTAAGAAAAAGATATATTTCAATCACATTTAATTTTTCATTAGAAATATGTATTACAGCTTCGCTAGAAGCAGCTAAAAAAAAGCTATAGATTCAGATTGTAGTTCCGATGATGGTAATATGGGTAAAGGGTTAAGAAAGAAAAAAAGGTCAATAAAGATACATAGTGATAGTTCAGATGAAGATGATTACAGAGGTAAGTTATGATACACGATTTTATAGGTAGGTATCAGAGAAATATTCAATGATATTAGAATAGTTATCTTCTGTATGTTCCTTGTGGTATATTATTCATTCTTTTTTTTTTAATTTCTTGGGAAATTAAACCACAATATTTTTAAATTCTTTATTTCAACGTTTCGGTAGCGTTTCAGCTACCGTTGTCTAGAAAAAATAAGTAGAAATAATTTTTATCCCTAACTGACACAACAGAAAAAATTTGACAACTAGACAATCAAAAATTATTTTGAAGTTTAAGACTGCAAAATTTTGTTATCAAATTTTTATTAAGGTCCATTAATAGTAGATCATATCTGTGGCAAAATGTGAAATGAAATATTTCATTTTATGACATTCCAACGATATGATAGTCTACTAGAAATGGAATCCAGTGAAGTGCACGTTCCAGGAACGGTTTTTATTGGGATAGCGCGTTTTTTCGCTTATATTGGAAATGTTGTTAATAAAACGCGTTTTTTTGATAGTTTTTTTGTGTATGAATATTTAAGTTTTTGAAATATGTTTACTCAGTTTTGTGATTTTGTGTATTGAAATGTGTATCGATTAACAACTATTCAAATTATAAATCATAAGAAAACCTGGATAAGAACTTATGATGCTATCCTGATAACGCAGGTAATTGATTATTGGAAATTTCTCTTTCTAACATTGGTAACCAAATTTGACTATATTCGGCTGAAATACTAGCTACACATTTATCTGCATTTAGTTGTATTAAAGCACTTTCTTTGATTTTCCGTCTTTTATTATTGGGTTCTTTTAATATTATTTTTGATGAATCCCATTGAATTTGATGACCCTCTTATTTTTTCTTGACGTTGAAATAAAGAATTTAAAAATATTGTGGTTTAATTTCCCAAGAAATTTAAAAAAAAGAATTAGAATAGTTATTTCAATCCGCAGCTAGTTGCAGTGGAGAAAAGGGGGGGTCAGTAAATATCCAAGAAATAATTCTATTTTCCAGTTCCATTAAATCTATTGGAAGTAATGGTAAGACAGTGAAATTGAGATTGTAAAGTTGTTTTATTCTGGAATAAGATTGTGGAGTTATTGGTTACAATTGGTTCCAATGATAAGTTCTAACAAGACTAATTAACAATATATGAATTCCCGAGGGGGAAATCAACGGGGAGATTTGGTGTACATGGTGTAAGAAATGTCTGGGAGATGTGAGGAGATGTGGAGGAGATGTGGAGGAGATGTGGAGGAGATGTGTGGAGATGTAAGGAGATGTAAGGAGATGTAAGGAGATGTAAGGAGATGTGAGGAGATGTGAGGGAGATGTGGGAGATATAGAGGAGA
>CAJUYG010004073.1:0-18097 GCA_910591675.1 Galerucella calmariensis
GAAACAGTGAATAATCACTTGAAAACTGTATCGAAAGAAAGTTTTTTTAAAAATTCCCAGTATTTCAAACATCCACCTGTTGTCGTTATTAATAACAAGCAGAATAATTATTTAAAAATAAAATTAACAATAAAAAAAACTTCCTCGCGGGGGATCGAACCCGGGCCTACTGCGTGAGAGTCTGGTATGCTTACTACTCGACCACCAAAGAATATGCAAATCGTTTATCTATAACGTCAGATGTATCACATAATTTTTGCTTAAAAGGAACTAAAGTTCCTACCGTGTGTCCCGCGACACGTTCTACCTTTTTTTTTAATGTAAGATATTTTTCGTAAATCAGAAAGACTGGCTTAGTACAGGCAGATAGCAGCACATACATAATTACTTATATCAAAATGATCTTCACAGCATTAGTAACTAGTTGTAGTCTGTATATTTATTTTTTCTTCTAGCAGCCTCAAACCATAATTTTTGTCAACTTTTACTGCCATAGTTACAAACAAAATTTATGTGATATTGACATTATTCTAACACTCGAAAAATTGTAAAAAAACACTGACTGAACCTAACTATAAAAATATTAACACAATGCTTTTATGATTTTTATAATATTGAAAGGTCAAACTCGTATAAACTGTAAACAAAAGACTAACAAAACACTGATATATACAGGGTGTACCAATCTTACGTAAGATTGGTACACCCTGTATATTATTGACTTCAAATTCGAATGGCCTTTTTGTAATTGGCTATTAGTTATTCATAAAACATATCTATAATCAGAAAGTGGCTAACTTAATCTTCAGGTTTGTGACGTATCTGTGTAGTGAAAGTTGCAAACATTTTATTAATTCTTAATTTCCAGTATTCGGTTCAAATTTTTTTTCAAATTAATCTCTAAAGAAGTACTAATATACTTCATTAAAATACCAAAAAACGGATATAGGTGTAACACCCCATTGGATCACTTAATTTCCTGTTTTCGGTTATAAAATTTCTCAAAACGCTGAGGCGTGCTTTAAATAGGTAAAATTGTTCACCAAAAAAAAATGATATTTTTGGTGAACTCGAATCACTTTGTTAAGTAAAATTGATAAATTACGTAAGGATAAGAAAAAAATTTTGTATCTCTTTGGTTTTGGAGTTTGTGAATAGGTGGAGCTCTTAACTTCTGGAATTTCTGTATAAAAAATGTCAATTTCAGAAATTTCCGGACATACACGGTTTTACATCTCAGCCGACGATATTTGAAATACAATCAAAAAATCCGTAACCTTGTATACTGTTTCAATTCAATCATCTGCTTGAAAAGTACCCTTTCAATAAAATAATCTAAGAAAAAAGATAAGACTGGTTGCCAATATATACATTTAACGATATCAAATTGGTTCTCACGCTGTCCTAAAAATATCCTTATCAGAGTATACAACTTATTATTCATTGTGTAATTTTATTATACCACAAAATGTATGTTCCAGAACCAACTTTTTCAACAGGTTGTCGGGAAACATCAAAAAGATTTTTCGTTATAAATCGAAAGCTGTTTTTTTTTCGGAAAGACCCTTGGAATAAAATTGTACAAATATTTGTTTTGAAAATACGTGAAAGTCTGTCCTGGATTTTAGATTTCTTAAAATTCGACCACCGGTCAGTTTGAGACGGGCATTTAGCACCCTTGTTTGCAAGCTGCCTTCTTAATGTTTACTACAAGATGTTTGTCAATTTTACAAAACCTCCTACAATACAAAGAACATAATCTCTTTTATGTTATAAATGTGTGTAATTGTCCGGTTTGTATACGAGACGTCCTTGAATTAAGTTTAACCTATCTGACAGGATAAAATACAGTGTGTCTTCGAAGTAACGAATAAATGTTATTGATTAAATTACTAATTAATTCGAAAATAATGGCAGTCACTTGGAGTAAACTGAATTTTGTTAAGGAGAGTGTGCCTAAGTGTGGATGCCCATTTTGCACGAGTATAAAATTTATACAAGTGTAAAATGGCCATTTTGTTCCGAATTGCATGCTATAGTTTTTCTATGACAACATATCGTTCACGTTTAATACATATATACATTGCAAAAACTTTGAAAGAAACAAACTGATAATATTTCATTATTCCGAATTCGCCGCTAAAGGGCTTTCTATTGAAATATAAATTGAAGAAATATGTGAATATTTTCTTTATTGCTATTTCTAGTAGGTACACAGAAATAGAAGCCTATAAACACAACTACAACAACAACAATGAAATTACTCGTTACCTGCTAAAACTTTGACAGAAACGATCTGCTGACATTTCATCAATTTGTCGCTGGACGTCATAATTTGACAAGCCGTAGTCGTCGTGATTTTAGAGTGAACCTAGACCTAACCACAGATTATAAAGAGAACAGATACGAAAGCTTGACAGAGAACAGTAAAAAGAGAGAGAGATGGGTGGACATACCCATTTAAATGCCCATCGTCTTATGTCGACTCCGTTCGGGCTGCTTCGCGAAATTTGTCAACAAGGTTGTCAATTTGCATGATATTTCCTTCAATCATAGGTCAAATATTTTATAAGCATTTTTTTAAGTGTGATAGTTATACAGATACAAATATTCGATAATCTCTTGTTTTAAATCAATTTTATTAACATTAAAAGAAGTATACAATTAAAAAGATTATAATGTATAAAAATCATACCATAAATATAATATACTTTTTTCACAAACAACATTCTTGGCAACCATGCACAATAACGGTGACAGCTACCCTAACCTAACATAATCAAAACGTCAAAACATGCTCAAAATCACCTGTAATCTGTGCTCAAAATTCATAACGCCATTTTTGTTTGCTTCATTGTTTGAAGGTGTTCAATCGGCGATATTAATTGTGTTATTTGACTAATCGATTGTGCGTTGTGGTAATATTAACTATAAAAATATAGTGGTATAGATTATTATTCTTATAAAATGAATAAACATCACGGAGGAGTGTATTGTTCATACAGAGACTGTCCAAATAAATTTTATTCGGAAAGAAGAATTAAGTTCTTTCGATTTCCAAGTGATGAGGGTATATAATTTAATATCCCGGCCTATGATAAAAGACATTTTATAGTTTTTGATATTAACTTTGGTGCTACAAATTACTATCCCTTGCATAGGTGTATATTGTATTCCCTTTGATAATAAATAAATTAAGAATTATTTGTACTTTAAAATTTGATTGATTTTTGTAATTATTTGTGCTATCTAAAAATGTATTTATTAATTAATCTCCCAAGAGTAATGACTATTTATAACAAATCATAGGAATGTACATGTAGCTATTTAATAAATACATAAATATATATAAGATTATGATTTTTGTTTTAATTCATGGCGCAGTTTTAAAGATTTAGTGGATACTTCCAAAAAAACTAGATCCGGCACTAGAAATTGTTATTGTCCCCGAGTCAACAGTGCAATCTGGTAAGAAATTCAGAAAATATTTTAAACTGGCAACATCGCGGCCATACCGAGCTAAAGGTCCAAGGTCATTGACGACGGAGCTGAAAATCGTTTGATGTTTTACCGGGATTCGTATCTGTTCTCTTTATAATCTGTGACCTAACCATGACCTAACACGAAATATTCCACTTCGCATTTGTTGCTTAGCAACTTGCCTAGCAGCCGATGCCAAAATGAAATTCTGTACAAAATGTGCTTGTTTATGATCGAATCTACAGATATAAAATGAATATTTATCAAGGTTGTCGTAGAAAAATGACCTATGAATGTGAAATATTTAATACCGACATTTAACAGCTGTCAACTAGCGGTCAAATTGGAAATGGAAAAATTATATGCTAAAAAATTGTATATTTTTCGGTTCTTTATCTCTCTTATTTGGTAATTGGTAATTTTAGTACTTGTCAGCTGCGAAATTACCAAAAAAATATCATTTAGCAAAAATATTTGCATTTTCTTATGTTTTTTATGCTGCTAAATTTAGATGTAATGTGAAATTTTTGAAATGTTGAACTTGGAATCTGTGAAAATAATCTGTGAAAATATACACAATTTTTACTCCATTGATTGGATCAATTGGATTTATGTTAATAGTTATTTACGTAATTAGTGGGATATGGACGATATAACGCACGCATGTGAAGTTTGCACGACGAGGCCGTGGGCGGAGTCGTGGGATTACATAAGTGCGTTAATAATTCCAATCACACGTGTTACGTACAAAATTTTATTTACAACTGTTTATTAGTATTAACAGTACCTATATTATAAAGTTAAGAAAAAATTCCAATCCAACGTATTTTTAATAATATTGACTGCAAACATAAGGTACTGTGTATCATAGTTTGTGACCATAGCAACAAAGACAAACAAGGCTGTGGGAATAACATAAATTACTTATGTCATCAAATTTCCAAAGTTGAATGAACAAAAATCTATAAAAATGAGTTCAAGCGAAGACAATCTCCTTTCGGAAATTGAAAATGCAGCTTCCAGTGTTATTTTAAATATTCAATTCTGGTATTGATATGTTTTTCTACACCCACATGTATATTATCCATTTTCTGCACAGTTTACAAAATGGAAATGTAGGCCATATCAGTTAACTGAACGGATATGATTTCATATACATCCTAGAACGTATATGAAATCCACCAATCAGCATTCGAGTTTAGTATCCGTCACTCATCTTATTTCAATTTAAATTTAAAAGACACGTCAAAATAACTTGTCAAAAAAAGTCTCTCATAAAAGCACTGGATCAAGAATATTCATTTACAAAGATAAACTTAAATGAAATAATCCGTACAAATTAACAACAAATACTCGAAACAGAATAAAATGGGTATTTAAGAGGACCTCAGATTTTATAAAATTATGTAATACATCTGACGTTATAGATAAACAATTTGCGCATTCCTCGGTGGTCGAGCAGTAAGCAAACCAGACTCTCACGCGGTAGAACCGTGTTCGATTCCCTGTGAAGGAGTTTTTTTAATTGTTAATTTCATTTTTAAATAATTATTCTTCTTGATATTAATAACGACAACAGGTAGACGTTTGAAACATTTAGCAGAATATTCATTATTATAGATAATGGTACGGTACCCCTCATGAGGGAGTCCGACTGGAAACATCTACTTATAACAGCATCGTTTATTTAAAAAGGGAAACCGTAGCATTATACAAATTGGACATTCAAGAACTGTACGTTTACCATAAAAAAAATCAGTGGAAACATAAAATTGAATTGTTAAATTTTTAATTTGAAGTTATATTACAGTTTATAGAAATTTTTATTTTCTAGATTTTTTCTTAAGTGGGTCGTAGAAAAAATATGCTGTTCGACTCGTGTGGATTGTCCATATCGCACTTGAACGATTGAGCACTCCGCCTACGGCGTCGTACTCAAACTTCGTCCTCGTGCGATATGGCCATCATATCCACACTAGTTGCACAAACTACTATTCTAGATTATTATTATCGCACTAGTGCGGTAATGTAATCAAAAACGCACTAGTGCGGTAGTATACGTCATTATGACACTTAAAATAGTGTCAAATCGTACCTGTTACATGACAGTTGTAGATAAAAGTTATTAACTGTTTCATTACTCAAGGTTTTGTATGTAATATTATAATACATATATAACTGGAAGTCAGAGAATTGAAATTTTTAATGTTGATTGTTAGTTGTTTGCGACTGGATGAGCACTCAAATCGAGGTATCGACATTTATTAGATAGAATTACATAGAATCACGAATATCGCTAACGTATCTCTAATGTACAGAAAACAAATAAATTAGGTACTGTCAAATTTAGCTAATGAATTTATTAGTTATTTTTTGGATTTTACCGTTAAGTATAGAATAAAATAAAATTTTATGTTGCCCGGATGTAAGAAGTTTGAGCTTAAAAAATAACAAGTATTAAATTAATGATCGTTTTCAATATTTATTTATTGCGAGCTGTGTAGAAATTCATAATCGTAAAAATTGATTTAAATAATATAATTAGGAATAGTTTCCATTTTACTAACTGACTCACGGAGATTTAACTTCGATAAACGAGTTATAACATTAATTTCGACAGGTATAATTTTTTTTCCTAATTGGAGGTGGAATTTAGGTTGTTTCTCTTATTAGAATCAATCAAAATTTCACCCGGTGCACGCGAATTCCCGTCAGGTTCCTTAATGACCAATATAATGCTCTAGTCTAGAGTTTCCGTCCGACACTTGCAGGTATCTCCCGCACTCGAATTGCCGTCCAGTTTATTTAATCTGTTCTGTTATCGGGACTGTCCTAATAGTTTACCCTGGCGGGATTAGGTTAGGTTAGGTTAGGTGTCTTATTATTCCTGAAATAAATATATACATACCTTCACTATTTAATTTATTTTATATTTTCTTAATCTCCTCAATTTTGTGTTTATCTTGTTGCGCGCAATTCGGCTCCTAATTTTGGTGCTCTCACCCGTATTCAGGTAGAAAATGACCGCTGCGCGCAACTCATCCCTGCCCAAATAAACACCTTTTAAACAGGTCAGTTTTCACCCTGACGGGTACTCGAGTGACAGCTTCACGTACCCTAATTATGACACAGGTAGAGTGGTTATCCTGACGGGAATTCGTGTGCGTCCATCCCACCACTTTAAGAACAATCAAACAGTCCGGAGTCTGGATATTACTTTTAGGCCATTAAAATAACCACTCCAATAATGAGGACATTTATTATCGTGTCATAAATCGAATCATCTCTTCTCAATCCTTTGTGTTACGAGTTTACGTAAAGTTTTTTTTAAGCTGGTAGTAGAAAGTAAGCTAGCTAGCGAGTCGACAGCGAGCAGCCGAGTAGGAAGGACGTGTTTTGAATAATCAGAAGCAAGCGGAGTGGATTTTGAGAAAGCGATCGGACGGAGGTTGATTTTTATCCACCGAACCGGCGAAAGCTAATCAGAAGACGAAAACAGCGTTTTAAACGCAAATAGTGTTTCTTAACACTTTTTTTATATTTATGAAAGTCTTGAAAAATATTTTTATTTTTCAAGTCCGGATTTGATATATGTTATGTATGTTTTAGGACCTGTGGAGGACAGGAACTATTAAGATGCCACCCAAAAAGAAGAACGACAGCCGTGCTAGCAGCCAGGCTAGTAACAGGACAAGGAGGACAATGGAAACAACATCGGACAGCGAGGACAACGAGGCAACAGGAGTCATGAAGAACGCAGAAATGTTGGCGCGGGAAAACACAAAGAAAGCGGAAGAAGTCACGAAAATGCTGAGGGACATGGAAATAAGGATGACACTCCAAGAAGGAAGGGACCAAGCCAAAAAGGAAGCAGTAGAAGCGAAAAAAGCCGCAGAAGAGATGGAGAAAACCATCCAGCGCCTGGAAGAGGCGATGACAGGCCTAAGAAAAGCCATGGAGAAAGCGTCGACAGAAAGACGCAAATGGCAGAATCCCCAAGAAAAGACGAAGACAGTGAAGAAGAGGAGACGGATTTCACGGAAGTAATATCCATCAGGAACATACAGAAAAAAGAAGCCGCCGCCCGGAGGAAAACCAACGAGGAAGCGATGGACGAGGCCATCCGCGAAAACATGAAGACGACGACGCACCGACTACTACCCATCATTCTGCGGAGCGTCCACCACTGGAGCTACGTAAGAAAATAAATCGAAAGACGAAACATAAAGACGAGGTTCATAACAATCCGGGAAAGACTCGGAGTGAAAATACCCTGCGACGGACCAGAGGACTACAGGAACCTCACAAGGTACCTGAGAGAAAAGAGAAAAGAAGTGGAGTTGGTAATAAAAAAGTTTTCCATATGATGCGAACTTAAGTGGACACAGTGTATATACTCCTCTGAGAGAGATTATACAGTGTGGAAACCACTTATGGAATAAAATTCTTTATGTCATTATTTTAGAAAATTATAAAAAATGGCGAGAAACGTCAACTTTTGAATTGAGTTGTGCGTTATGTAAACATAAATGTAAATGTAAAGAGTGATTCACGCAAGTATGCCATAGTCGTTGTTTTTTTTGTTTAATGAAACACCCTGTATATTTGCATATTTTTGAAATCCTCTCAATGAACCGATTCCAACAAACTAAATAATGTATGGACAATTATGAATTATACAGGGTGAAATTTTTATTTTTACATACATAAAATACCTGATGTATTTGATTTTAATACATTAAAATGAATGCTCAAAATGTTCTCCACCTAGTTGTTGGCAATAGCACAGTCTCCTATAGAACTCCTCCTTAACTTTGTTTAAAGTTTGAGGTGAAATATTCCGTATTTCTGTAGTTATCCTGTCTTTGAGGTCTACAATGCTAGTTGGTTGTGTTGCATATACTTTGTTCTTGAGTTAATCCCACAGAAAAAATCTAACGGCATAAGGTCTGGCGATCTAGCTGGCCACTCTATAGTACTTCTTCGTCCAATCCATTAATTGGGGAAGATTTCATGTAAATAAGTTCTTACCATTAAAGCATAATGGGGTGTTGCCCCGTCTTGCTGGAACCAAACATTTTCATTCGGTAAGCTAGGATCTATTGCGTTGGGATATAAGTTTGCCAACGCAGGAATAAATTCATTTCTAAGCATATTTAAATATTTTTCAGCTGTCAAATTTCCATCTATAAATATAGGACCAATAATATGGTCGCCTATGGTACTGGCCCAAACGTTCACCTTTTGAGGGTACTGAGTATGTGTCTCTCGCATCCAATTAGGATTCTTTGCTGACCAATATCTACAGTTCTGTAGGTTTACCTCTCCATTCAATGTGAATGTTGATTCGTTAGAAAAAAGAATGGTACCAAGAGCTATCTTATTTCTGTTCAGCTTATTCATCAATCTTTCGCAGAAATCCATTTTACGATCTAGTTCGTCTTCTGTTAACTCCTGCACAAAAGTTAATTTGTAGGGATGAAGTTTTTCTTTATGAAGATATCTTAGAACAGTTGTATGACTAACAATATTTTCACGGGCAATTTGACGTGTACTTGAAGTTGGATTCTCTTGGACACTTAACAAAATATCCACTTTCACATCATCTTCAACGAAGTGTGGTTTTCTTTTCAATGGTTTGACATGTCCAAGCTCTCTGAATTGTGCATGAATTTTAGACACAGTACTTTGTGAAATATTAGGCAATTCGGGATACCTGTGATTAAATAAGTTTGCTACTTCAACTTGACTTCTGCAGTTATCCCCGTACCCGATCATCATTTAAATCTCAATTCGGTGAGTCTTAGTTAAATATTTCATTGTTATGTCGACAAGGAAATAGTGTTTGACAAAGATTTCACTTTTCCAGTATAAACTGTCAAAACATCAACAACTGACAGAATAAAAAACAATCCACATTATTTACCGATTTAAAACAATCCACATTATTTTTTACCGATGTTGTTTAATTATTGGCGTTTTTAGGCAATTTTTTGGTATTCATGATAAAATTCATGGGCGTAGCAGGTTTTGTTTAATATAGGAATACGTCTAATAATTAGTTAGATTAGATTTTTGATAAATCCATATTTAGCTAATTTAAAAAAGTACCAATATTTTAATTTTAATAAATTATTAATTTTAAAATTTCACCCTGTATAATCCATAATTGACCATACATCATCTAGTTTGTTGGAATCGGTTCATTAAGAGGATTTCAAAAATATGCAAATGTACAGGGTGTTTCATTACAAAAAAATAACACCGACTGTAGCATACTTGCGTGAATCACCCTGTACATTTAAATTCATGTCTACATAACGCACAACTCAATTCAAAAGTTGACGTGTCTGGGCATTTTTTTATAATTTTCTAAAATAATGACAAATAATTTTATTCCATAAGTGGTTTCCACACTGTATAAAAAATAACACCACTGTTCAGTTAACACGTTATATATCTTCATTCATTTATTTTTTGTAATGAAAAATTCTACGCCACTGATCAAAATGAAAATATTGCGTGTCAATATGCAGGAGTATTCACTCTCCCGGGAGCTTCTTTACGGTTTCTGACCGAGGGGGTTCTTAATTGTCACCTGTCTAGCAAACCGCCGCATGGTGTGCGCCACGGACTTACACAGAGCATTTTACTCACTGCTCTGATTTACATCGTGTTTGCGTGAGTTCGTATTCACCGTCTACCATTTTATATGATTAGTGGTAAATTTGTAATGTCGACTTAACAATGTTGCCGATAAATGCCAATTTTCGATGATTAAAGACAAAAAGTAGAACTGACTAATCAATAATTATTGGGAAAAAGTTTTTTCGAAATTGCTGCCAGTTGCTTTTGTTCGATATGTTAAAGTAAAAGTAGATTATTAGGAAGAGTTGACTCTGCCTAGGTAAAGTTGATATAAAATAAGCAGATCAACTTTTCCTAGGAAGAGTTAACTATGACTGCTGTGATTTAGTAAAAGTTGACTGGAAGATTTGCACGTCCACTTTGTTTTTTAAATCTGATTTCGAACAAGAAATGTTAATCGCACTGCTTTAGTGATTAATGCATTGTAATGCACACTAGGTTATTCAAGAAGGGGAAGGGAATATGATCATTTAATTAGCCGTTCCCCTTCTTGAATCACTTGATAAGCGTGTTACAAAGTATTTGATATTTTTTAAAAATGGGAAGGGTGAATGCATTCAATACTTCGTAACGCGCATATCAAGTTAATCAAGAAGGGGAAGGGTAACTCCAATTATCATATTCCCTTCCCCTTCTTGAATATATTAAAGTTCATTACAAAGGTATTGGAAATCTTTTAAGGGAAAGGGAGAATGTAATGATTATATTTCCTTCCCCTTTTTCTCACATTTACTCACATTTACCAAAACGACATGGTCATTGTGAATTCCCAAAATTTTGTTATAGTGGTGACAAACTATTCAGTAAAAGTCTACTTTTACTACCTCCAGACAGTGAAAGTATACTTTACCTAGGTATAGTCAACTCTCACTAGTAAATGTTGATCGAATTTCAATACTTTTGGGTTTTTATAAACTTTTACTGAAAATACCAGTAAAAGTATACTTTACCTAGGCAGAGTCAACTCTTCCTCTACTTTTCCTGTAACAGATACAATCTTAATTTTTACAAAAGGAGAAAATTAGTGGCGTGCAATATAATTTAATCGTCCCAGTGAAAGTGGATTGAATAGAACTTCCCAATATCGTTTTCAATCAATATTAACAAGCTGCATCTCCAATTTTATTTCAAAATTTGGCTCAGCAGGCATGCTGGTTTTATGTTTACGGGACATATAGATCGTATTGTTTACAAATTTTCACAAGGTTTAATGAGTCACATTTAGCAACTAATTAACACAACACAATAATAGACAAAGCATGGGTGCTTAATTATATTAAAATCAATTCAAATTTCTTTTTGCTTCCTTGATAGACGACAGGATGGAAGCTTCTAGTGGTGCGTTTGTGAATTATTTTTAATGTTTGTCTTAAATTTGGCTAGTAGTGGGAAAAATTGTATATACACTATGGTGTTGGAGACATTTATAAACCTCGCACCTTATTTATTTTATATACAAATATTGGTTTGAATATTAAATTCCTATTTCTTTTTTTTAATACAAAATATTCATTTAAAACATGCTGTTAGGTAAAAACAAAATAAAAAGACCCAAAAATACGATTTTTTAATAACTCTTGATTTGTGTTGTTTCATCCAATTTATATATTTTTTTTCAGCACAAAAGCTCATAAAATGTCGCCGCACGTATTGTTTGTTGTTTGGTGTTCTTTGGTTCGCTTTCCACCACTTTATTTTCTATAATTCCCAATGAATCACATCCGAAGCGAGACATTTTTGAAAATATTTTTTGTCTTCACTTCGTCAAACTGATTTCATTTTTAATTATGATGGATTCACAATGGGATTACGTGGATACGTAAACAATGCAATTATCGATAATAATACAACAAGTGTGTTAATGATTATCGAAATACAAATTTCTTCGATTTTGAGAAACAAATTGTTGTTTGGAAACAACAATTTGTTTCGAAAAAGAGAAGAAATTTTCGATAATCATTAATTACACGAGTTGTATTTGTCAAGATTATTTCTTGATACAGTCATTCTGACGTTTCTTTAATAATTTGACATTTTCTGTCAGTCATTAGATTTTTGATATCCAATAAAACAACTAATGACAACGCACAGATAGGAAAATTGCATGTATCCAATCAGGTGCCGAAATACAAAATCGAAAACATGGTGTTTTCAGATATCAATCCTCATATTTAAACCAATCGAAGGCGCGTATTTTGTATTGAGTGAAATAATCGCAGTGCTCTTTCGGTTTCTACAGTGCAGTTACCGCTGTAATCAATCGATAATTGAACTCATCTCATGGAATTTCTTACACATTAGGGAAATATTCGATATAATATGAACGTACTACTCGTTATGTCATCAGTAATTTTTGGTTGAGCGCGAATTATAAACTAATGGCATTTTTATTTGAATAATTTTGTCTTGATAGGTTATTTCAAGCAGCACAAGTTTTTGTTGAACTACCATCCCTGAATTTTCAAAATATTTGAATTTGTCCATTATTGACCTAGGTTAATAATAGAAATAATTATCAACTACTAATAGAGAAATGTCAACTTCACAGCTATTAGTGGAAAAAATACATTCCTATACAGCATATCTATAGATTTGAACATTTTAAGTCACTATTTAGTCCAGGGCATTTAGAACAAAATCACCCGAATAATAGTTATCCTCGTGCCAGAGGTCCTCGGCTTAGTAAGACGTCGCCCTCAGGGCATAAACATCTACTTATGCCTGCGGTACATACAAACTTTTATGTCATACTAGTTCGTTATTGCAATCCAATCTCATACAAATCGGTGTTTTAAAAAATCCGGTTTGAATTAATAGGTGAATTTTGACAAACGTAAATGTCATAATATCACAATAAATTTTATATGTGTCAAAGTTAGAAGTCAAAATGAACGAAGATTTTGGACGAAATTATTGAAAAAGCAAAGAAATCAACTGTAAATCTGTTGCCAAAAAAGTCTAATGAAGCTTACGACATGGTTATTAAATAAGTTGAAAAAAAAAGCACGGGACATAAAGTACGACATTAGATAGTTGGTAACTAAGCAATGAACTAGCATGACATAAAGGAAATTTTGGAGCACAACAGATATCGAGATGCGGTTTTCTGCAATGTGTTCAGGAAGGTCCCAGAAAGGACTGGGAAAAATGTGGGTTAACACTTTTTTGAAAAACGCCCTCTGCGACGGAAAATGCATTTTCCATTTGGACCATTATGGGAACGATTGGAAAGTCGGAAAAATCGCTTGTAAATCGTTACTTGGGCATTAGAATTACCCGGGTCGCACGGGAAGTGAATTGGGGGAGGAATGGCAGCGTCCATGATAATCACTCCAAACTCGTTAGTCGAAGGTTTTCGGTGATGCCGAATTCAATTCTGGCATTGGAATTACCCGGGGCGCTCAGTGGCGCCTCTGCAGGGGTATCCGGGGGTCATTCTTGGGAGGAAATCGCAAAGTCCATGTAAATGACTCAAAAATTGTTACTCGGGGTTTTCGGGGATGCCAAACTCGATTCTGGCATTAGAATTACCCGGGTGCGTTCAGGAGCGCCTCTCCAGGGGTATCCGGGGAGTCATTCTGGGGGGAAAATTGCAAGTCCCCAGGTAATTCTAATGCCAGAATTGAATTCAGCATCCTCGAAAACCCCCGAGTAACGAGTTTGGAGCGATTTTCATGCACGCTGCAATTCCTCCCCCAATTCACCCCCCGCGCACCCCCACCGAGCCACCACCGTGCACCCTCGGGTAATTGTAATGCCCGAGTAACGATTTCCGAGCGATTTTTCGAGTTTTCAATTGTTACCATAATGGTGCAATTAGAAAATGCATTTTCCGGCCCAGAAGGCGTTTTTCGAAAAAGTGCTAACCTACATTTTCCCCAGTCTTTTCTGGGACCTTCCACACAACAACACAATGCAAAAAAACCGCATCTCGATATCTGTTGTGCTTCAAAATTTCCTTTATGTTCTCTAAATGCCCTGGACTAATTTAAGTTTGGAAATTCATATAATGGCAACACAGCAACCTGCTCTGATTTACGCAGTTTTCGCGTGAGCTCCCATCGAATGTCCGCCATTTTTATATGATTAGTGGTAAATTTGCGACTATGTTTATTCATTTACGCCAAGGCCTTTTGCACACACACAAGAACGTGTTTCGGTTTTGTTTTTTACCGACATGACGCCGTATTAAAAGTAGGTTTTAATCAATATTTATTTACCTCTTTTATCTTTTAGGAATATAATGAAATGATATATCTACAACAGCTGGTTGTATGTAAGTATGTGTTGGTACTTTACTTTTATTAATCTACTTCTTTGCATATTATAAGATCTTTATGGTACTTTATTATACATTTTTGTTCTCAACGGACACCTAACTTATTATTTATAATTCACGCATTGGATAATGTGCAGTAGTTTATGTATTAAACTTGATGTTTTTATGACATTTAATCAGTATTTTGGAAACCTCTTACCATTAAAAAACCAACACTCTTCACTATACGTGAGTAAAGTTAAGCGGTTGAAAATTGAAGGTAGAAATTGGCGGTCTGTTACAATTCTATACAAGTTGCGGTTTTTCCATCGATGGCGTCAAATATAGAAGGATTTTTAATGTTTATTTTTGAAACCTGCTTTCTACGCTCAATGATAAATATGAAAAAAAAGCAGGACGATCAGATAAAGCTTACTTACTTACAGTAAACTGTTCGTTGCGTTAGGTTCTTAAAATGATAGCTTGGATATTTACAAAAATGGAATAAAACCCCAAGTAGCAATTTAAATTCTATAAGGTTTGTATAAACAGCTGCAAGATATATCTTAAAGGATACCAAAATTCTTATAACGGTCTACAAAACAATTAAATGATCCTTATACAACTAAAAAGGGCCCATTTTATACAACTGTTTGGTTGTATAACAGTTCTATTGAAAGTTCATATAACTCTTATATAACTGTTTTATAATCATTTATACAGCTACTATAAAATGATTTAATAGTAGTTTATAAAAGCATTTCATTTTTTAGTGAAGAATATCAGAACCAAATTATATTTCAATTTGAATGTGCATCCTACATTCCATTTGTAGAAATGGAGACTTATCAAAACGGGCGGATGTAATTTCGGCCGGAAAAAGGGCAGGTACTAAAAGCCGGTAGGTAAATTCGGCCGGAGGTTTTAAGTTGCTTCCTTATCTCATAGGTATTTTCGGCCGCAAATCAAATAAAATAACAGAATGCTTCATATTAAAATATTTCTTTATTTCAATAAAAATATTACATCATTTTATTTCTATAACTTAGGTAAACTATAAATTTTTAAAAAACGTTTTGATGTGATACAGATTTAACGAAATTAATTCTAGAAATATTGTCAGATCGAAGCATATTTACCATGTTTTCGATAAATTTTAGTTTGTTTTTTACTTGTTTGTCTTTAATTTTTGCTGGAATATTTAAATTTTTTATTTTTAAATATGCATCGATCTGACAATCTTTTAATTTTTCTATAAAAATAAATATAGAAGGGTGACTTGAATAAAAACTAGAATTAAAGTGCGAATGGAATGATTCGCAGGCATTTGTGGTTCTTTTAATTGATGGGTTTTCATATGCCCATATATTTAGTGGAAAATGAGATTCTGGCGCTATGTAGTTTTCTAATAAATAGTCTGCGTATTTATCTATAAGTTTATGGTCCGGTTTGTATGACATGAGATCAAATATGAAACAATCTTTAACTTCAGAGGGGTCTAAATAAGTTAGCCCAAAAGTATGAGTAAGCCATTTGCTTTCCTCGCAGTTTTTATCTTTATATATTTGGGTTAACCCTAATGATTGTATTTTCCTATACCACGCCTGGTGCAAGTGGAATCTACAACCATTTAGTTTGGTTTTGGGAAAGACAACTTTTAATGCGTTATGAATTGCGATTTCAAAATCCACAAATACCTCCTTCGGTTCAAAAACAATATTATACATTTAAAGGAATAATCTTAAGTAGGTACAACATAGTTATTAGAATAAAGAGATAAGTAAATTAAAGGTATTTCCGACAGGTACACAGGATTAGGTATTTCCAAATAAATACACAATTAATATTTTACAGAAACTATTAAGCGTAATTACCAACATTTTAATCTCATCGTAAACATCAACCCCTCGGCCGAAATTACCCCTGTCATAAATGGTACCCCTTGATTTATGCAGGTAGGCCAAGGGATTACCGGCCGAAATTACGCCCGCCGATCAAAACGACTTGGGCCGCTTGGGCGGACATCGATAGTAAAAGTAATTCCATTTGGATGGTTTAATAGCACAAAATTTGATGGACTGCAAATTTTACTGATAGATTATAGGTATATATTTGGCAAGAAAATGGAGCGCTTCAATTCTGGTTAAGTTTCAAGTAGATACTTGGAAAAATAATAATAAAATAGAAAATCCTAAAATACTTTTTTTCATGATGTCAATAGTTTATGACTTCATCTGAATATTCTTCCACAATATAATTCTCTATATAATGATAAAGTCAAATTTTTCAATATAGTTTCATGTTTCCAACTCAATTGCTCATAATGGCGGCGATAGCGGTACAAGAATTGCTTATTTAATAATGGCGATTTATTATACAACAATTTTATCCTAAAGAAATACCTTGAACAATATTTTATTGTAAAATGGAACGGTATACGATAACTGTTTTATAACGAAGAATATTTATGCACTATACAACTAAAAAGTGTTTTATAATGCAACACAATTGAATGTTATACAATATTTATTATACAACATTATACAGCTTCAATAAGACAAGCTTAAGTAACTATTTTATAATGTTGTAGCTGTTAGTTATGTAGTATATTATAGAACCGTTATACAATAGGTATAAAAGTCTTATAAAATGATATTTTTGATATTGTATAAACTTGCTTATAAGGTATTATATCACTTTAAAAGAAATGATCGTATAATGCGTTATAGCATATATTCTATATAGAATCATTTAATACAACAATGTTCTTAAAAAAACAAAATTATCGCAACAAAAGGCTTAATAAAAACAAACAGTCCTTAAAACAACGCTATTGGACTGTTTTACAACAATTCAGTCCTCTTAGAATTCCATTTTGCTAGTTGGGACAACTTTATGTATATTACTGTAACTGGAAAAACTTCAAAAATTTGGTAATATTCCAACTAATAGCAGTATTTTGCATTTGTACCAACTAAGGCGGTTAGTTATTCAAGCTGTCCACTGGGTGATTGAAACTATTAATAATATTAACTATTCCCGCCAGTGGAGCTGTGACTTGTGTTATTGAATAAAATTGTTTTACTTCCGTTACTAAAACCGCATTTAAAACATGGGTTTGACATTCGCAAAGTTTCACTTTAAAAACTAGTGTTTGAGGTTCGAAATCACACCTTGTTTATCTTAAACGTCACATCAGCTATATCTTCTGTAATTTATAATTAATATTTCGTCATAATTTTGTAGTTCTGTGTCATTTGATTTTTCAATGAAACGTCAGTCATTGTCTGTCATCTTGTGAATATTATTAAAATAATATAATATAATTATGTTTCTTTTACCTGCAAGCGTAGAAAAAGTATAGTAAGCACCTAGTGTCAAAAGCATCTTTAGTCACTCGTTTTATGAGGCACTCGTCCACTCAGAAAACTCGTGACTTAAGTGACATTTTTGACACTTGGTACTAAATATACTATATATATTAGTATGGTATTTTGCAGATCATTTGAAACGACATTTTAAGATGATCTACCGCAGGAGTCTAGTAATTTATAAAATATTTATGCACGCCATTGTGCTGCGTTTGCCACCAGGAATTAAAAATATTTTCCGTCACATTGACCCTAGCTAGAGTATACCAAAATCATGAGGAAAGGCAATAGTCAGTCACTAGGACTGGTCAAAAATAATTCTTGCAGTAGAAAAACTTAT
>CAJUYG010004074.1:178-12995 GCA_910591675.1 Galerucella calmariensis
CCCCCCCCACCGTGGGCACGCCTATGTTAACTGTTAACAATCTATGACGCACACCAAAAAGGTTCTATATGAACTCTATCTTATTACGTTACAATGTTTTTCCAAACAGTGTCGCTCATAATACCTTCACAAACATATCAAGCTACAACTATTAGGTCTTCATTTGCATAAAACTCTCGTTCCAGTCCCCATCATAATACTTCTTCATCATCTGTTTTTTCCAAAATACCTCATTTTCATATTCTATGTGCACAATGAAGTCATTCGTATACAGGATTAGTACCATCTTTCTTATGAACCACTTTCACTGATATACTTAGCCTTGATATAGTACGTCTCTATTATTTGAATTAATAGTACAGGGAATGAAGCATTTCACCTGGCAATTTTTTCGTCCAGCATGGATTGACTTGAAATTTTAACAGAAGATAGGTGATAGCCCAAGAATCAAAATCTATATCAAACCGAAGGGCTCCAAATCATTGGGGGTGGTTGCCGTCTCGGAGGTGAAAATTTTTGATTACATTTTAACCACAGGAATCGATTGAAAAAGTGATTCTAAGCAAAAAATGTTCCATACATTTTTTTGTAAAGTCAATATTCTCTAAGTTATTCGCGATTGAAAGTAACGACGTTTTTGATATGTTTTTCGCGGATAACTCGGAAATTATGCAATTTATCAAAAAAACTGTGGAGAGCAAAATTGTAGTTTTGAAAAAACAAGCAAAACCCTTTTTTATAATTTTCCTAAAACCAATGATTAGCTTTTTTTCCCAAATGCAAAATGTGATAGATTCAAAGTCAAATACCGGAAAAATGATGCATTTTTCGTAGAAAACTCATAGAATCTTTTTTAAAGAGCATAATTAGACCTTTCAAAAAAAAGGTCTGTAGCATCAAAATTGAGTGAATTATGACAAAAATAATGGCAGCACTGAATTTTTTATACAAAAAAATCGGTGAAAATAACCCCCTAACTACCCCCCTGATTAAAATTGATCTTCACCCTTTTGCAATTCTCTTTGTACATGTATGATTAATATGTCCAAGAAGTTTAACCAATTTAATATTCATAGTTTTCGAAAAATTATGGCTTAAAGTAAAAAGCTATTTTTCATAATTTTGTATTTTTTACCCTTTCTTTCAAAATAACTCCAAAAATATTAGAGGTACAAGCAAAGTTAAAAAACGAAATTGTAGCTTTTTTATGACAAAATTTTCCTGTAAGTAGATTTTTTCTACAGTTAATATTTGACGAGATATAGCCGTTTAAAACGTCTATTTACGCACGAGCACCACCTTTTTTAGCCCTTTAAACTCACCCCATTCAAAAACGAAGGGGTCTAAAGAGATTTAACTTACAGATCCTTGTAGTTCTTGAAAAACCCTACAAAATCTTTTTTGAATTAACTATTTATCATCAAAAATGAAGGAAATACGTTAAAAAACCAAACGATTTTTTTTCGAAAAATTCCAATAGTATGGTATAGTACACTTGGAAGCATAATAATGTACAAAGCCGGTTAATTTGGCAGTGGGGCGTTATATATACGAAATGTTTCGTGTTCCTCTTTTGAAATACAATAGGAAAGATTTTTTTTACAACAGAATTATTGAGAAAATCCCTATTAGCATTAATTATTTTTCTTTTGGCAAAACATTTTTTTTTACATTAGTGATGAGCAAATGCAAGACCAAGACCCGGTTAGTCTTGGTCTTGGTCTTGTTCTTACATACAAGGTCTTGGTCTTGGTCTTGCACCAAGACTCTTGCAAGTCTTGCACTTTTTTTGAAGATTTTTTCTGGAGTCCATTTTTACAAAAAAATGAATAAGAAAAAATAGTTTCTAAAATCATTAAAAGTAAAGAAAGGGACAGTCTTTCTCATTATAAAAATTTTGTTTTTTTATATTTAATTGTAGCGATAAATCAAGTATAAAATTTTTTTTATAAAGTACCTATATGTATATGTAGGTTTTATTAATATACCCTATAAATTTTGACCAGTTGAGCGGGAACACCCTGTATATGAAAAAAATACGTCGTTAAAACAAGCAGTTGTGGTCAGTATATGTTGGGGAGGGGGTGGGGGTTTAATCTGCTCATCTTTATTTTTCGGTTAAAATGTTTAAAAAACGCAAGACCGCAAGACTCTTGCAGGCTTTAGTCTTGGTCTTGCATAAGTCTTGCAATTCTAAGTCTTGGTCTTGCATAAGGCTTGCACTGCTCGGTCTTGGTCTTGGTCTTGCAGCCTGAAGCTAGTCTTGGTCTTGGTCTTGGTCTTGCAGAAAAAGACCGCAAGACCAAGACCAGTCTCGCTCATCACTATTTTACATATAACACTAATAACAGTTGATTTTTAAGGGTTGAAAAAGTATAAAATTGTATTTTCAAATGTAACAAATTCATCATTTCACTAATTCATACCAATCTTCACATCTTAAGATTTATAATGCTATTTTTTAATTTTTGACATTTAGGGGTAGTTTTCACCCCTAAGAAACAATCAGGGTTCGTCGGCATGACATGATATATAAAGCAGAGGGTGAGTTGAGCCTAATCCTAAATTTTTATGAAAATAAATCAGAGGCGAAATCATTTTTTAAGGATTCGTGATTTTTTTTACATTAAGCTGTAACAGGAGCTGCTTTTTAAGGGTTGAAATATGATGAAATTGTATTCCAAAGCTCAAAACAATCATTATTCAACTTATCCAAACCAAATCATACCCATTTTCAGGTTTAAAATGTTATTTTATGATTTTTGACAAATAAGGGTAGTTTTGTATAGTATATATAGTATATATATAGCATAGATTTTGAACCTTCGGCTATCACCTACCTCCTGTTAAAATTTCAAGTCAATCCATGCTGGACGAAAAAATTGCGAGGTTTTACCTTTTTTTGAGCTTCATTCCTTGTACTATAAGTTAAATATATCAATGTTTAACGACTGTCTCGGAACAATTATGGATTTTAATGGAATTCTTATCAATTTTATTGGAAGTAGACTATCGGTATAATGTAGTTCTGTATGTACGTCCATGTTGGAGATAATTAACTGCCGTTGTAGGGCTGTCACAGTATTGTTAACACCAAAATATTGGAGATAAATGGGTGCTTTGCTTAAATTGAAATTTTGGTGTAATAGGACCTACATATCAATATCAGTTGAATATGGTATTCAGAATTAACAGTATTATTTGACATCATTTACTTTGTTACGTTTAGAGAGATATTAAAGAACGGTATATTTTCAAATATCTCACCATATATGAATAACAGAATCCTTTTTTTTATCCCCCAATTGAAAAATAGTATTTTCAAAAATTCACCTATTAGATTATTACGTCACTAGTAGAAATAGGCATGATGACTGATTTTGAAAAACTGATCCACGATGTTTTCACGTATATATACTTTATCTACAACAAATGTTATTTTTGTAAAGTTTTTAAAGGAAAATTTCAACTTTTAAAATCACATTTCAAATTATGCACCAGAACCCTAGAATAGTAATGGCGTCTGTCTATGACATCATCAATTCGTAAACCATTTATGGGTGATCTGTGTCGATGGGTTATCTATGATCTGTGTCAAAGTCAAACTTCAAACACTTGACAGCTTGCAGGCTAACAGTTTATTTTGATATATAAACAAAATTTCAATCATTTTGTGCGATTAGTTTTCATAGAGATGAATCCTAATGTGTGCGGTTCCACAATGTAATTCAAAACAGATGCTCAGATCATAGATATTTGCGAAAGTACGACGTCACTCTCTAGTCTCTCTGGATTGGTGTTTGAGATAAGATGGCGGATGGTTGAGTTTTGTGCTTATATTTTTACTTAAATAAATATAACCACACATGTGAAATGAAAATAGGCGATTTCTTGAGAATATTTGTATCTTATATAATTATATCAAATCAATATTTTACTGTCATCATGCCTATTTAAGTTAGGCACCAATTTCGACATGGAACATAATCAGTTATAATATTACAAGAGCATAGACAATATTAAAATTAAATTAAATAATCGAAAAATATTTTCTTTGCTCGATTCATTACGATTATATAACGAATAATATTATAATTTTTTTTATTGATTAATATTAATATTGAAAGTACATTTATTATAATACATATTTGACGTATTGTTGTTTTAGGAATTTGTAGTGTTGGTGTTGGTACTGTTGGTGACCCTTGAGGTGGATGGATTAGGAATGTTTCTCATTTTCTCAATTATTCTTCTATGATTTTCTGCGGTAAGTTTCAAATATGGTTTCAGAAATTCAGATGATGATTGGCCTGTTATTTTGGTAATTTCTTGCGTTCTCGAAAATTACATCTTCAAATGGATTCATTTCTCTTTCGAACTCTCCATGAAACTTTTTCTGTAACAGCTTAGCAGAAATATTCCAAATGGTTTTCACTGTACTTTGTTCATATTCCTTTCCGTCTGCACGTTTTATATTGAATGCCCAATCCTTCATAATATCTGCTACTTTTTCATTTGAAAGATCAGCAGAAAGTTTGTAATTTCGATGTTCACAAAACACCGTAAAGTGCTTCCAAACATAATTATGCGTTTTTGTAGTATTTTCTGGTGTTAAATTTTCAATTTATTGATCAATGTCACCACTTGAAATGAAACCAAAGCGCTGCAATTTGAAGAATTAACTGACATTTCATTGAACTTGTCCTTTACTATGTAAATGATCACAAATCGGCATGAGGGGAAAAGCCAATACGATTATATCACGTCGTCAAGGGGCAAGGATGTTAAGATGAGAATTGGATTGTATTGGTTCATTAGAACATGAGTTATATATTCTAGTCCAAGCGCCCCAGCCAAAAAAGTGGGTTCTGAAAAAAATTTACAGGAACAGGTATTTTTTTCTTTTAATATGTTCAAGGGTATCTCCTGAATGTAAATCCAAGTTGGCGTCATGGGGGGGCTTCACTTCAGCCGCCATCTTGAAAAACACGTCTTATTAAATATCTCGTGAGCTGCGCATCGTACGGCAAAAATTGTGACGATCATTATTGTAGATAATGATATTTGCCATCTTTTTTAGTCAAAGCTTTTTTTTGTATAACGCATGAGTTTTTAATTATAGCGCTCCAAACTTTTTTCAATATGGTTTTTGCTAAATATTTGGTTAATGGTCAATGATAAATTGAAAATGGTGGTAAATGCATTGTAGAACATGACATTTTCTATAAATTTTATTGGAAACTTTTTCCCGTAGCATTTTTAGTTTAGGAGCTATTACGCTGTAAATGGGATTATAACGAGATTATAATGCTGTAGTCACAAACATATTATATGTGTATATTCATCATGCGCTAGGGTCGGTCCCTCGCCTGTTTGTGACTTAGCCTTAAAAGTACCGGTCACAGGGTTGCAAGCATGCGCAGTAACTACATGTGGCCAGATATGAAAGAAATTGTATATATTTTTCGAATTGTGTGTTATATTTCTGTTCTTTCCAATATATTATGTCGCGTCTAGTTTTCTCTGGTTACTTATTTGATTTATGCACATTTAGCACATGTAAATAATTTTTTGAAAAGAGGGAAAAACCCAGGTCCAAAAAGGACTTCGAACCTAGGACCTCTTGGTTGTTAGCTCAGTATGCTACACACTTTTTTTTTTAATGATTTTGACAACAATTTTAGACAGAGAAAATGAAGTGCAGACGGATATACACAGTATTTTAATTACAAAATTTGCAACAATTGAAACGGGTTAGCGATTTTTCGAAAAACTCAAATTCACGTAAAATTAAAAAAAATAAAAAATTTGAATTGAAAACCAACCTTCTTATTCCTCTATTAAAAAAGAAATTATTTTTAAAATTACAATATATTATAATATACAATATAAAATAATAGTGTACAATATAAAATAGCATAATACAAGCATAACCTTAATTTATAATAATAATAATAATAATAATATTAATATCTAGCTATATTGACAATCTTTTATATGATGATATGATGATTTTATATAATGATGATATGATGAAACAATGAAGATCGATGAATTATTAGTTGTTCTCCACATTATTTATAATTTTAATTGATCTGGTAACAGCTGTATTGACATTTTTTTGAACACTTCATGCCATTTTATGCGTTATGAAATGGTTTTTGTATACAACGAGCAATATTGCCACTGATAATGTACGAGGAGCAAGTTTTATCAAGTTGCAGCTCCTAAACTATAAATACTACGGGAAAAAGTTCACAATGAAATTTTCTATAAATAATTCAATTACCACCATTTTTAATTTATTATTGACCATTAACTAAATATTCAGCAAAAGCCATATTGAAAAAAGTTTGGAGCGCTATAACTAAAAACCTATTTGTTATACAAAAAAAAGTTTTCGAAAAAAAAAAAGATGGCAAATATTATTAACTACAATAATTATCATCACAATTTTTGTCGTACGATGCGCGGTTCGCGAGATATTTGATAAAACGTGTTTTTCAAGATGGCGACTGAAGTGAACTTGGATTTACATTCAAGGCACACCCCTGAACATATTCAGAAATCTGTATCTGTAGAGTAGGGAGGGTGAGTGTGTAGGCTCACAGCACTTAGGCCACATGTGACCCATTGTACATCCTCCCGAGAAGTTGTCCTCCTAGGTCATTGTCCTCCTAGGTCACTGTCCATCCTGTCCTTCTCAGAAAGGTGGACAGGTCACTGGGAGACATCTCCTTTATATCGGCAGGTGTAGGCCAAGACTCACCGGACACACACTCTCTTATTGACGATAACTCCGGACACTCGCATAAGACATACCTGACAGTTTCATCTTCCTGTTCACACATCCTGCATAGAGGTGTGTCCACTAGCCCCATAGTATGGAGGTGTTTACTTAGTTGACAGTGACCAGTCAGAAATCCTACGTTAAACGTAGGTTTTTCCTGGTCATCGCCAAATATTTCTTCGGCTCCAGCTTCCGAGGGTAGCCCATGGTGATCCTGGCAAAACTGCATCCTTTGATTCTATCCCATCTCTTAAGGGATTGAGCATGGGTGTAACGTTTAGCTAGTTCCGCAATTGTCGAAGTCGTTAGGCCGTAGGTGTCACTGGGTCCTAGAATGTTTAGTCCAGCGGCTTCCCTGGCTAAAGAATCACCAATGCGATATCCTTTACTCCTGTCGTGCCCTTCAACCCACATCAGGATAATGTTGTTATCTGCCGAGACGTCAGCTAAATCTTGGTGGCACTCTAGTACTAGCCTCGATATAACACGTTGTCTGTTCAAGGCTAATAGGGCTTGTCTATTATCAGTGCAGATTATTATGGTTTTGCCAGAAACTCCTCTTCTGGTTAGTTCTTTTGTGGCAATTGAGATACTAGCCAGTTCTGTTTGAACCACGCTGGTATTGTTTCCCATTCCCCACTTAATCTTGAGGCTCAGTGCTCTCGAGTAAACTCCACAGCCTGAGCCTTCTTTCATTTTTGAACCATCTGTATATATGCGTATTGCATTTGCAGCACCTGGCTCTGTGTTCTGTTTTATTTGAATTTTGTAGGGTTTGTTAAACAAAAACCTGGGTTCAATTGCATCGTTGGCTGCCTGCAGCAGAGGTAGCGCAGTGAGCTCAACCTCAACCTCAATTGGCCCATTCCTACTTCGGGGTTTACACCAGCCGTGCGCAATCGTACCATGGCCATTAACGCAACCTCCTTGACGTGTAGGTCCAGAGGGGTCAGACCAGTAATTAGTTCCATTGCTGCAGTTGGTGTTGTTCTCATGGCTCCTGTGATGTTCAAACAAGCCATTCGCTGTATTTGATATAATTTTTGGATGGACGTTGCTTGTAGAACCTTCGGTCCCCATGCAATTGCTCCATACGTTAACATGGGTCTTATTATTGCAGTGTAGATCCAGGTGACCACACGGGGCGCCAGACCCCATGTGCGTCCCACTGTCTTCCGACACTGCTCATATGCCACATATGCTCTTTTTGCTCTGCTGTGTAGATGAGAGTTCCATGTTAGTTTCCTGTGGAGGGTAATACCAAGGTATTTCACCTCTTCCGAAAAGTTTAGTTTGCTTTTGAAGATTTCGGGAGGTTTCAAACCCGATAAACTTCTTTTCCTGGTGAAAAGGACCATCTCAGTCTTTCTGGGATTGATCGACAGTGAGTGTTCCTTACACCATTTTTCAATTAATTTAAGCCCATCCTGCGCTCTATCGCACAGTGTGTTCACAAATTTGCCAGTCTGCAGGATAACTATGTCATCTGCGTATGCAATTGTTTTGAGGTGATTAATCAGGGTGTCTAGGACTATGTTCCACAGAAGGGGTGATAAGACTCCTCCTTGTGGACATCCCCTCATGACCAGTCCTCTTACTGTGATGTCTTCTACATTGATACTTATTGCTCTACTAGAGAGCATCTTGAGTATCCATTCTCCTACTACCAGAGGTACATTCCTGGAGTTGAGTTGTTGGGTAATTGTTGGAAAGGTTGTTTTATCAAACGCTCCCTCGATATCTATGAATATACCCAGGGTGGATTTTTTGTTGTCCAATGATCTCTCGATTCTGCCAACCACTTCAACCACTTGGTGAAGGGCCGAATCAGTGGACCTTCCCGGAGTATATGCATGCTGATTTGGATGAAGTGGGTTGTGAACTAGCACTTCATCTCTTATATACTGCTCGCATAACCTCTCCATTGTTTTTAAAAAGAACGATGTGAAACTAATTGGTCGGAATGCTTTTGGTAAGGTGTAGTCCATCCCACCTGGTTTGGGTATAAATACCACTAGTAGTTCTCTCCACTTACTGGGAATATACCTCAGAGCTAAATAGGCTCTGAAAATTCCAACCAGGTGCGGCATAAGAGTATCCATTCCCCATTGAAGTAGGGCTGGTCTTATTCCGTCAGGTCCTGGTGACTTGAAGGGGGAGAAGCCCGATATGGCCCACCTTATCTTGTCCTCATCAATTAGTGCACTAGCAGGTTGCCAGTCATATTGTGAGGGTGTTGTTGATACTTCCGTCCAGTTTGACGTTCCAGGAAAGACTGAACCTGGGAAGTGAGTTTCCATAAGAATCTCAGCGCTCTCTTGAAGGTTGGCTGCCTTGTCGCCATTTTCCCTTGTCAGGATGCCGATACTCTTATGGTGGTTGTTTAAGAGTGCCTTCTGTAGCCTAGAAATTTGTGGGAAGTATTCGACTGCCTCACAATAGGCTCTCCAGGCTTCTCTTTGCTCTTGTCTGCAGACTTTTTTGAACTCTTTGAGGTTGGCTTTATATATTCCCCAGTCCTCTTTGAGCTTTGTTCGTTTTGCCTTGTTAAAGGTCGTTCTCGCTGTCTTTTTGAGGTGTTCCAGTTTAGGGCACCACCAGGTATTGGTCGTGTTACCTGTCTGAACCATCCTCATCGGACAGGATTCCTTATTGGCAATTTCTATTTTGTTTTGGATAGATACTGTGTACCTTTCCCGTTCCTCATTATTGCTGGGAGTCAGGACCTCTGTTTCCCGCAGAGCACCTATTAAGAGTCGATTGTAGAGAGCTACATCCGTCCTCTTCGGGTCACGGGATTTTACAGTGGTCCTGAGATCCTGGCTTACCGTATAGGTCAGCCAGCGGTGGTCTGACATAGAAATATGATCTGACATTTGCCAGTCCTGAATTTTGTTTGATATTTTGGCTGTCGCCAGCGTAATATCTATTAATGTTTGGCTACGGGCGTTAATAAATGTCGGCTCCGTGCCTCTGTTTAAGATTGTTAGATCTTTCTTAATTCAGAAAAAAAATACCTGTTCCCGTACATTTTTCACATAAAATACCCGGCTCTTGGCCTAATCATCATAAGATAGAATAGTTACCAAAAATTATGGAGGAAATCTACTTTCTCTACCTTGCTTCATACCCATATCCTGACAGGATACACCGGAATGGAAGGAAACCAAATAGCGAATGAACTGGCAAACAGTATGGTAGAAATATCCTGTTGGGGGCCGAAGCCAGCTCCAATGGAAGAAGCACTGAAGAGAGGAGATGATTTGAAAATGGGGAAAATCTAGTAATCAAAGAAACTCCTGGGAAACTATAAGCGAGTGAGACGATTGCAATATTTTGAATTGAAGATTGTACCCAGTGTACTTCTATGTACAATCATTCAAGGACCACCCATATATTCGCCTCACTCAAACATATATTTATCCCTACACACTATAAACTGCCTCGCAATAAAATTTGGCGTTTTTATCGATATACCAGGAATAATTCAGTGAAATCAGAATAATAAAGAAAAGTTTTCGCATAACTATATAATGTTTTATTCGAGACGATTTCCAAAATGATCGTTTAAATTCATTTGTAATTCCATCAAATCTCTCTGCCAACTGTTGATCTGCTCTTCACACCAAACTAACAGAACGCTCTTTGCTCTTGTACAGTTTTTTCAAAAAGTACCAGTAATGTAAAAAATCTTCTAACCAAATTGAATCTCAGACCTGACAAACAAAGATGGGAAAACTGTCAAAGCCGTAGCAGGTGTGTTAACAGGGCACTGTAGGGGAGAGTGGTTACCCTTCGTACACTTTTTAGATTTTATTTTTTTACTTTATGAATAATTGTCGAAATTATCTAGTTTATGTACCTAAGTGTAACAAATATATTGTAGTTTGTTACAAAAAAGTCCGATACTAGTATGTCAAACGGTTAAAGGGTTATAGTCATTTTTCTGCGATAAGATATTTGTACGAAAGTACCCCACATACGGGGTACGGGAAAAAGAATGACCATGATAATCCTGGTTTCTTCCGAAGATAAGATATTTGCATCTCTGTATCCGAATAAAGACAGAGAACTTTTCCGACGTAATCAACAACAGAAGTTTTTTTTTCAAACTTTACCAAAACCTAACAATTGTCCTTGATTTTCTCTGGTGTCACATTTAAATTATTATTGATACTGCTATCATCAGTCTCTTCGTCCATTTCTGAATCTACTGGAGATGTTGAACTCTCCCGCAAGCTAAATTGCGCTCCTTCAGATTCCTCTGAATCTTCATCGCTTTCGACTTTCTTAGCTTTCTTTTTATTTTGTCTTGTATTAAGGCCCTTCAAACTACGTTTCACTGCTTTAGCTCTGGCTTTCCTTTCCTGTTCCATTTCTTTAATTCTTTCTGTCTATGTCTCTCTTCTAGTTCAGTTTTTTCAGGTGTATCTGTATATATACGGGATTTACCCGGTTTTCTTCCTTTATTGGTTTTTCTGGTTCTAACAGCTGTAGGATAAGGTCTTATGACTTCTGGTGTTATGGGAAGATGAGAACTCAGTTCAGATTGTGCCTCAGCCGCAGAAGTGGAAGGTTCAGGTTCGCCAGTTCCGGTAACAATGTCTTGAGGATTTTGGAGCAAAGAAGGTGACTGCTCACGAATATCTGACTCATTCATATCAGTCGATGGCACGCTGGTGGAAGGTTGTGGTTCTTGAGCGACAGTACTTGTTTCCGGATTAGATGGCACATTTACCGAATTATTTGAAGCATACACGTAAATGGGAGCGAAATCTTCATCGCTAAAGGCCATTTCATTGAATGGCCATATACCTGGCTTTTCAAATCCACTTGTAATATTTTTGGCGGTAAAAGATTCGAAATATGCAAGTTTTGCCAATTTAGGAATAATATAAATGTTGATTGTTTTGCCTGGATTCGACATATGCCAATTATTGAACGCTATTTTCAACTTTGCCTTGAATGGGCCGAATACTCCAACGTCTAAGGGTTGCAATCGATGACTAGTGTGCGGCGGAAAAGACACAACAATTATGCCATTATCTCGAGCAAATGTTATAGCCTCTAAGCTGAAGCGGCTTTCGTGATTATCACATAGCAGTAAAATCTGATGCTCTTTAGAGCTCAGTGTGTGTGCCTAAATGTGTTTTAATACTGAAACAAATATGTCCGCATTAATCCACCCAGCTCCGAGGCTTCCTTCAAGAAAATGATCTTTGTAGTGCACCCGTGGAAATAAAAAAAGTAGAGGAATAGTATTTCCACTTTCAGCAATAATACCACCAAATGTTATCGATTCGCCTCTTTCCGCTGACACGATTTGTCCCACTTGTTTCTGTGATTTAGGAGCCAAAACTTTAGGAGTTTCTAAAACAGTAGACACGCCGGACTCGTCAAAGTTAAATATACTGTCGGCAGCAAAATTATTTCGCTGTAATACATCAGCCAAATTTTTATAAAACTCTTGGACTGCATTCTTATTAAACGCGAATAATCGAGCAGCGCTAGTGTTTTCTGGCTTTCGCAGACTGAGGTTGGCGTTCGTTCCCTGTATTTACGCATTCACTCTAAGCCAGCCATTTGATATTTTCGCACCATGATTCTGCAATTAAATATTAATTATAAGTATAAGGTTGACTTAATAAAAATATTTCATTCTGTTAGAAGTAGAATATAAGAAAAAATATTTTAGTATGCTGTCTGTGCGATAATTTTAAAAGGTATATTCTATTTCTTAAAAATTGAATTTGGATATACTGGTGATTGATAAAATCTAACGGGGAGCATTCGTACATGTGCCTCCTGTCTGGGGCACAATGTTCACATTAATTAATCATCACCATTTTGTCAAAAACATGCCAATTCTACTTACAATCACGAACTAAACTTAGGTAAAAAATTTACTCACCGCCCGCGAACACGTTGCGTCTTGTAAGCTGATAGACCGTAGTGCGACTGGCGCGACCATAGATAAAGGATATATATATATATATATATATATATATATATATATATATATATATA
>CAJUYG010004075.1:0-11362 GCA_910591675.1 Galerucella calmariensis
GCTTCATTGTATTTTCTATGGAGAGGGTTTGAACCTCCAAAATCCCCCCATCGCCCATGTCATCAAAAATAAGCAAAACAAATACTTCCAGCCCCCCTATATTGCTTACGTAATACTTGAACGGTCATTTAATGTAATATTGCTTTTTTTTTCAAATCTTATTGTTCTTTTTATTTTTGGGGTCTATACTTTTTCTTTTCTTTTTGGGTAGCCAGATAAACTCTGATTTTGTGTTCGATTTAACTGCCGACAAACGAAAATTTTTACTAATTAACCCCTCTCATAACTTTATCGTACGTCTATCAGAGAATTTTATTAATAAACTAACCCCTAAACAAAAATTTAGTCGTAGGTCCTTGGTAATTGGAAATTTTTTGAACTCCCCTCGAAAATTTCAATATCGCACTTCCATGGTAAAAAGAAATTTTTATTAATAAATTGCATCGTGCGCCCCTGTTAGTTGGAAGTTTTTGCTAATAAATGATTTCTTTATAAAAATGTTATCGTTTGAACATATTCGTCAATAAAATTTTGACCCCATGGACAAACTTTTCGACATTGATGGATAGTTTTTCACCGGCAAACAATAATGGTAAAATAAACACACACAAAATCGAGCATATTAAGTGGACGTTCGTTTTTTCATCCTTAATATTCGAATGAAACAAAATTCCATTCCAATGCTATTTTACCATTTTATACCATTCATTTCCCATTGAAATTGCAAATACATATTCGTTCTTAATTATAAATAAATGTTCATTTTAAATTCCGATTATTTTCGGTATAATTGAAGAGTCTCAACTGATATGATTCAATGCGCGAAAATGCAACTGTGGAATATTATCTGTATCTGTCAAAGGCGCTTTCTGAAATTAGAATACATTCATCTACAACAATTCATCTCAAATTATAAAAAAAGCTATAAAAAAAAAACGTTTCACGGTGCTGCAGAACTTTTTTTTATTGTCAATGCATGTCCTCATTTCACTGTATAGTTCATGATATTGTATACAGTATGATAAAGCAGCTCTGCTCGCATTGCAGCCGAAAAAATAGACGATCTGATCATTGGAAAGATCTAGTATAGTACATTCAATAGCCTTCTTGGTGTGCGTCATCGTTTGTGACGTATATCCGGGTTTTGGGTAGGTATATCGTTTATTTTATTTGCTATTTTGACATATAGCTAACCTCAAATTTGATAAATAAAATCATCAGGATCGTATTCGAGAAGGCTATGAAATTAATAATCACCAGCTTCTTTTTATCACTGAAAATAGTGGATAATTTTTGAAAATGCTGATGTTTTTCCGTGTATCTAGGGATATTTTTATTTAAATAAATATAACAATAAGATTAATATGCACTTTTCTTAAATAATAATTGACCGTGAACAACAAATTACAGACCTGACGAGAACTGTCAGTGGGACAGTAGAAAAAGACGTAAGACACATTGCCAATACCAAAGGTTCTTTTGCATCTTATTTTGAATGATGTAATTTCTCCCGATTGATAGGTCGCGCTTGCGCGTATTCTAAGCGTCAACTAATCAAATTTTCAAGTCAAAGATTTGGGTAAACCTTGGAAATATATTGAAACAGTTCAGTATTGTGATATTTAGATTAGGATTAATCACAGACCTGCCTAATTTCCATTTCTTCCAACGAAATGTGCTAGGAAATTAACAATCGATGAAGCACACCAAGAAGGGTATTATACAGTGTGGAAACCACTTATGGAATGAAATTCTTTATTTCATTATTTTAGAAAATTATAAAAAATGCCGATACACATTTTGAATTGAGTTGTGCGTTATGTAAACATAAATGTAAATGTACAGGGTGATTCACGCAAGTATGCTATAGTCGGTGTTGTTTTTTTTAATGAAACACCCTGTATATTTGCATATTTTTGAAATCCTCTTAATGAACCGATTCCAACAAACTAAATAATGTATGATCAATTATGAATTATGCAGGGTGAGATTTTTATTTTTACAGTTATTAAACACTTACATGAAATACCTGATGTATTTAATTTAAATACATTAAAATAAATGCTCAAAATGTTCTTCACCTAGTTGTTGGCAATAGCACAGTCTCCTATAGAACTCCTCCTTAACTTTGTTTAAAGTTTGAGGTGAAATATTCCGTATTTCTGTAGTTATCCTGTCTTTGAGGTCTACAATGCTAGTTGGTTGTGTTGCATATACTTTGCTCTTGAGATATCTCCACAGAAAAAAATCTAACGGCGTAAGGTCAGGCGATCTAGCTGGCCACTCAATAGTACCTCTTCGTCCAATCCTTTTATTGGGGAAGATTTCATCTAAATAAGTTCTTACCATTAAAGCATAATGGGGTGTTGCGCCGCATTTTCATTCGGTAAGCTCGATCTATTGCGTTGGGATATAAGTTTGCCGACGCAGGAATAACTTCATTTCTAAGCATATTTAAATATTTTTCAGCTGTCGAATTTCCATCTATGAATATATGACCAATAATATGGTCGCCTATGATACCGGCCCAAACGTTCACCTTTTGAGGGTACTGAGTATGTGTCTCACGCATCCAATTAGGATTCTCTGCTCACCAATATCTACAGTTCTGTCGGTTCACCTCTCCATTCAATGTGAATGCTGATTCGTCAGAAAAAAGAATGGTACCAAGAACTACCAAATTTCTGTACAGCTTATTCATCAATCTTTCGCAGAAATCCATTCTACGATCTGGATCGTTTTCTGTTAACTCCTGCACAAAAGTTAATTTGTAGGGATGAAGTTTTTCTTTATGAAGACATCTTAGAACAGTTGTATGACTAACATTATTTTCACGGGCAATTTGACGTGTACTTGAAGTTGGATTCTCTTCGACACTTAACAAAATATCCACTTTCACATCATCTTCAACGAAGTGTGGTTTTCTTTTCAATGGTTTGACATGTCTAAGTTCTCAGAATTGTGCATGAATTTTATACACAGTACTTTGTGAAATATTAGGAAATTAGGGATACCTGTGATTAAATAAGTTTGCCACTTCAACTTAACTTCTGCAGTTATCGCCGTACCCGATCATCATTAAAATCTCAATTCGGCGAATCTCAGTTAAATATTTCATTGTTATGTCGACTAGGAAAGAGTGTTTGACAAAGACTTAACTTTTTCAGTATAAACTGTCAACACATCAACAACTGACAGAATAGAAAACAATCCACATTATTTACCGATTTTGTCTAATTATTGGCGTTTTTAGGCAATTTTTAGGTATTTATGATAAAATTCATGGGCGTAGCAGATTTTGTTTCATATACAAATACGTCTAATAGTTAGTTAGTTTAGATTTTTGATAAATCCATATTTCGCCAATTTAAAAAACTACCAATATTTCAAGTGTAATAAATTATTAATTTTAAAATTTCACCCTGTCTAATTCATATAATTGACCATACATTATTTAGTTTGTTGGAATCGGTTCATTAAGAGGATTTCAAAAATATACAAATATACAGGGTGTTTCATAAAAAAAAACAACACTTACTATGGCATACTTGCGTGAATCACCCTGTACATTTAAATTTATGTTTACATAACGCACAACTCAATTCAAAAGTTGACGTGTCTCGGCATTTTTTATAATTTTGTAAAATAATGACATAAGAATTTTATTCCATAAGTGGTTTCCACACTGTATGAACTCTTAAGGAGCTCTGCTCGCATGAAAGCCGAAAAAAGAGACGATATGATCATGCGATAGATCTTGTAAGATACTTTTGAGGTCACAGGAAATGAATGTCTTACTAGAGTAAATACTGCACTAAGAGTTTTGACAGGTGTCCTGATAAGACAATCGATTTGTCACCTTAGGAAACTGGTGAAGCAAGAAGAATATAGATTCTGGGGTGCAGCACCTAGAAGACTACAGGATAGAAGATAGAAACATGCCATAAATGTGATATTATAGTACCTAGTTCTGGTACATTAAAATCACAAAATAACAAAGTTATCAAAATATTTTCCATAAATTGGCCATAACTTGTGATCCATCCATGCAAATTTTTATAGCAATCTTGTAAGTTGTCTCCAATAAATGGATGGTGTAAGCTCGTCTGCTATTTTTGTTATCAATATTTCAAAAATAACAGCCACAGGATAATTTGGAAGAGCCATCAGCACGGAAATCTGCATAAGCTACTTCGTCAAGTTGAACGCGAGATAGGTGCCAAACTCCGTATTGAAATATCGGAAAAAGAATGAGTAGCACGTGGCACTCATATAATTTATGAGCTTACTAAAGATAATTTTACTCGTCGACTGGAATTTCGCGAGTTAATGATGGAGAAATCAGAGGCGTTACTTGAATTTTTATGACTCCGCAATGTATAGAACGAAGGTAATATTGTTTCAGGGGTCGGAGCATTACCATACATATTTTTTATAATGCAAAATTTTTGGTTTTTTTAAAGAATCTGATCTCTTGAACAAAAGTGTACATGTGTAGGTACCCTATTGTGTGAAATTTTAGATAAATTTGGGACACACGGTATATATATAATAGCAGAATAACGTAATTGGATTTAACACCGATTCCAATTCGCCATTACGATAACCACGTGTTCTTTGGTAAACAGAATCAAAGCAGCAACCACATAATTTAGTTTCATCTCCTATTAACTCCCCACTAGTGTATACAGGATGGTAGGCAGGATTGGTAGGTATATGGGTTATTTGAAACATTTTTATTGAGAAGTAGTAGATGTCTTTTTTAAGGTCCAATAATAAACTATTTCATTTTGGAAAGACAGCCCACTATTATTTTTTCGATAAAATCATAAAGTTCCAAGATTCCAGCTCTCTTTTTCCTCTTAAGTCTCATCGGTAATTAGTATTTTAATTTTAATATTTATTGCTTATCATGTACCGGATGTTCCAAAAAGAATGACTCTTAGAGAAATACCAGACACCGTTTATAGAAATTATTCCAAATTATTTTCCCTCATTGAATAGTATTGAATCACGCTGTATAATTGGTAGAATTTAAGTTAGTTGAAACCCTAAATCTTCTAGATGTCGTTTATCATGACCTTTTTACTGTGCCGTTACATGGAATATCCCATGTAACAAATCTTTAAGCATCTTCCATAAACATTTTATGAAATATCTCCTATAATTTTCGAATAAACCCTCTAGATTCGCAATCAGTCTGAATTTCACTTCATTGCCCCATAAAAAGATGATTTTACCGGATGGAAAAGTTATTAAATTAAACAAATAATAAATACATCATATTGATTATAGTCGCAATATTTTTATTGGTTTTTAATAAACGGTATTTTTGAAAATAAACATTTCTTATAAAACCGTTTGTTATTATAATGATCTCATTACCTGATTTAATCTGATTTTGTCCTTTTACATCCTTTATATACCTCAATTTTGAAAATAATTGAACACTGTGGAATAGATCCACTTATATTATTTCTCTGGTCCCCCAAGTAATATTTCATTTGATTTCTTCCGGACAGTTTTTGCGTTTAAAATTTAATAGTATATATCATACAACAAGGTGGTGAAGACTATTATTATTGGCCGAGCACCAAAATTATTTCACGAGTGGCTTTTTCTCGAGCGGAATAAGGTGCGAGGCTTATAAATGTCTTCACCACCATGGTGTATTTACAATTTTTCCCACTACTAATCAAATTTAAGACAAAAATTAAAACTAATTCGCAAACGCACCACGAGAACCGTTTACCCCGTCTTCTGACTGACAAGTGCACCGTCAGTTTTCGCTCCTTAGATTATGAACGTCCTTCTTATGTCATCAGTCATTTTTGGTTGAGCGCGAATTTTAAACTAATGGCATTTTTATACACATAATTTTATATTGATAGGTAATTTCAAGCAGCAAGTATGTTAAAGACAATCTCCTGAGTATACAAAATTATGTTGCACAAGTTTTTGTTGAACTACTATCCCTGAATTCTCAAAATATTTGAATTTGACCATTATTGACCTGGTTTAATAAAAGAAAAAATTTCCAGTAGGCTAGAAGAAGCAATAATTGTTAACTTCACATCTAGTACTGGGAAAAACTATAAATTATATTTTAATAAATAATAAAGAGGAATCTTAAAATAAAATCGTCACATTTCCCTCTCTTCTTGATTAAAAACGCACGCGCCAGTAGGGATCCAACTAACACCACAAGTAAGTTAACACTGGAAACTGTTCATATAAAGCTTGGCTATCGATGTGCAGAACATCGCACGGAAACTTGGAACTGTGAATATTTCGCGTGAAAGCGCGCCAAAAATTTTTCACGATATATAGTGTTTTCGTATGTATTTTATTCTGTACTGAGAAAGGTGGCGTTTTAAAAGTGATTTTGGATTAGGTTTCGTGTTTTTTTAACAAAGTGGTTATAAAAAGACGTAATATGTTTTAATTTTTTTGCAGGTGAGATAATTTTATATTGTTTTATCCTGTAATTTGCTGAAACTCGAAAAAAATCCGAAAAATTAGTTTTTATATTACCAAAAACTTATTTTTTTTGAAATTAAACTAAATTGAAACTAAGTTTTATCCTGAAATTTTCAAATAATATAATTTTTTTTATTCAGTGTTACAAAGATGCTTTAAAAGTATATAAACCAATTGATTTAAAACAAGTCATAAAGTTCTAATAAAACCACCTTCAGCACGAAAGGGCCCACTCTAAAAAGCCAACAATAATAATCTTCAAGAAGTGAAAAGGAAAATAATAATTTCATTCGCCATGTCCTTTCCCATTTTTTTTGTATTTCTTATTCTTTTAGATTTACAAATTTCAAAGCTTACGCAAAATGCATTTTATATAAAGATCACAAAATTAATCAGTTAACCCACAACTATTCATTCCGATCCCATTTGAAGAGGGTCAAGCAATCGGAAACATTCTTCTTGTCCTCTCTTTTTTATCACTTGGTTAAACATACTTGCTCCCATTACGCACTACCCAGTGACTCCATTATCCAATTTTCACTACGCCGGAAAGGTTAAGAAAAGAAATAATTGAAGACACAAGTGGATGAAGGATCTATGTAACAATTTTTGAAAAATACGTTTTTTTCAATGGATGATGGTTTTAAGTGCATTAAATTTGTTTGCGATGGGTTTCGTGCTTCTATGTATCAAAATAAAGAAATTATCATGTGATGAAGGGTCTATGTACATATGTTTTATAAAATAAATAGTGCATAAAGGGTTTATGTACAAATAATTTATGCACTTAAATCCTTCATCCACTCACTGCTGTCATTAAATCCTTCATCATCTAAAATTTGATGAATGTGAGAGAAATGGAATGGATGAAGGGTCTATCAAGTGCACATGAATCCTTTATCCATTCTCAATAAATGTTGACCTTTTTGTATATTCAAACGTTACATAGACATCTGAAGTAAGGTTACCAAGGTTAAAACTTCAAAGACTTTTTATCTTCGACAACTTTGGTTTCATAACCAAAGCGTACATTCCATAACTGCCAGTTGCGAAAAAGCATACTTTTTACTTGGACCGAGAATATTGCTTGCAAAGGAAGTATTGAAGCAAAAAAGCAGGTCATAACAAAATTCAGCCTGGAGAATATGAACTTACAAAAATTCGAAATAAAACACACCCTTTGATGAAAGAAAAAATTTTGAGTTTGGAAGAGCAACTAGTTTTTGTAAAAGATCCGTTCGAAGTGTTTTATCGCAACATAATAGAAAAGTTCAATATAGAAAATACATAAGAATCAAAAAAGGAGAAACGAAAAACTACCTAAGATTTAACATAGATGAACCCTTCATCAAAGTGATGCTAATTTTAGTTAACGGTAGATTAGTGCACAAAAGATCTATGTACATTTATTTTCTTATTTTTCTATGTTTAACTTTGATTTTTGCTATTTGAATATTATCACTAAATTTGTATTAGTAAAGTTGTTTGATGCTGAAAAAATGAATTTGATAAGTACCATCCAAAAAAAGTACCAAGCGATAGACTTATAAATCATTTTTTTGTTATACATGAATCCTTCATCCACTTTTGTCTTCAATTATGAAATACTGAATTATTTTTTTTATCTACGACCACCTTTAAAATTAGTCATTTACGAACCAAAAAAAATGTGTGAAATCATACATTATACATACGTTGAAAAGCGTGCGTAAATGAACAACGCTTTTTAAATGGGGTTTTCATTTTTCTTTTTTAACTACGTATTGATCGAGTTGCCTTGAATTTAGTCGTTTGTTGTATAAACTTTTGTGCTGTCAGTAAATTTGACAGAAATGACAGACATAGTGAAAAATATTTTCTGTTATATTTAAAATTTCGATTACACTTATTTTAAATGGAAGAACCTTGCAGAACCTGCAGAGCACATTTTTTTATTTTTTCTTCATGTGGTCGTAAATGAAGTTTTGTAGGACACTTGTGCGTGAAGTACTTTTGCAGACTCGTTGCGAAAAAGGCACTCGCTACGTTCGTGCCTTGCATTTTTGCAGCTCGTGCGCAAAAGTATAACTTCACGCACTTGTATAATATAGTATATTAAAGTATAATTGGATATTAAGGTCTTTAAAACACGCGCGATTTTTGGAAATAGAGCAAGTGTTTTTAAGGACCAGTTACCCACGAATACTTTACGATATTTTTTTTATTGGTGCACTTTGAAATTATAAATACCGGTCTATAACTACTACAACAACAAGAAATGGAAATCATAGATGGAAACGTCAACTAAATGTCAAATGGTTGAATTCGTGACGTATATGATGTACACCTTGCGTTGTCATGGAAATAAGAGAAACATAAACTAATTTGTATTTTGATGGGAGTTCAACCTTATTGAGTTCTGTGAATGTCAATAGTATTAATTTAAATACCATTTCCTGAGATTTGAAAAATGGAAATATTAATATTTCAAACAATACCAACGGCACTTTCCATTTTAATTTATAAATTTGACATTGTTAAATATCGTTCGAATAAAAGTTTTGACGTTACAAACTACTCCTGTCAGATCAATAATAAAAAAATTGACATTTAGACATTATTTAGACCATAGATTTAGACTTCGTTTCTCGAGTTGTTGATGTTGCCACGGTAACTTTAAAACACGCGCGTGCTAAAAAGTTCGATTTAAACACGCTGAGGCGTGCTTTAAATAGGTAAAATGGTTCACCAATGAAAAAAATAACTATTTTGACCTCGACTTTAAAGCTGCAAACCGATAGTTATATTCAATCAGACCCGGCTTAAGCGAACAGAAAGTTATGTAGAGAGAAGCGTCAACAACTAACAGGAAGTTACAAGTTAATTTTAGAATATATCGAAGCCAGAAGTCTCCTGCTTCAAGAGTACTTTAAGAGTAACAGAAAACTTGATGAATGATTAACATCCAAGGGTGGTAAGTTGACTTAAAACCAGTCGTCAAGAGCAAGATACTTTTTTGGCTTTTATGTCCTTCAAAACAGTGTCAAAATGCCTCGTTTACAAAAAAGGAAGGAGAAATAGTTATTTTCCTAACAAGTGCGGAAAGTGATACTTTCTCGCACGCGACTGCAGTTGACCCGAACGACGCGAAGCGGAGTTCGGGCAAGCGGTCAAGGGCGGGAAAGACACTTTACACATGAGTTAGGAACATTATTTTTTCTACGATCGCATATACTAATAAGTATACCAACCAATTTTTCAAAATTTATCATATTTCAACAGACATATACAAAACTTTAACCAAAAACTATCATTATTTTTATAAATATTAATATTAGAAACACAATTTGTTGCATTCTGTAAATTACTTAAAGTTGCCGGTCCAGTGGAGTTATTTTGTGTTAACTGGTGAGTAGATGACGTTGATGAGGATGGCATCGGTTGAAGGTCACATAAAGATGACGATGCAGGTGACGGCAACGGTTTTAAGTCATTTGTAGATGAAATAATTTTTTCTGATATATTTTTCTTATATAAAAAAGGGGTGGTTTGGTAGTTGATTTATGACACCACTTTGAAGAATGTACAGAGTTATATCAAAAAATCTTCATTATTTTATATTTTCCAAAAAAATTAAAAATGCAACAAAAAGCTAGAAAAGATGTAGATTTTATTTGATGGACTATTTATTCACCTAGTGTAACAATAGTTATAACTTCCGAAGTAAAAAACTATCTAATAAGATCAAAATTTGCATAATTTTACTTTCCCGCACTAGTGCGGGAAAGTGACACTTTCAGAGCCAAAATGCGTGCGGGAAAGTGGGTTAAAACGCACGGTCGTAGAAAAAATAGTTATTTATGATACAAGTGCGTGAAGTTATACTTTTGCGCACGAGTTGCGAAAATGCAAGGAACGAGCGTAGCGAGTGCCTTTTTCGCAACGAGCAAGGCAACTAGATAATCACGTACCTAGCTAAAAAAGAGTGTTAAAATGGAAACCCTATTTAAAAAGCATTGGTCATTTACGCACGCTTTTGGGTGTTATAATAAAAGTCCCATATAAAAAGCATTGTTCATTTAGGCACGCTTTTTAACGTATGTATAATGTATGATTTCACACTTTTTTTTTGGTTCGTAAATGCCTAATTTTAAAGGTGATCGTAGATAAATAATATTCTAGTTTAATTCCCATTGAAAACAAACCAAATATCGCTTATTATTGTTTCTAGTTTAATTTTATAATGTTATTTTCACTTCATGTTAAGTCGAGATAAATCCTTACACCATTTCAATACACTATCATCCCAACTAACATTTTAAGTCGTAAAACCGTAAAACTGACTATCTAGTCAACCTTTAAGCGTTGATTGAGGAGTAACCCAAACTCCTCAATCAACGCTTTGTCATTTTTACTAGTCGTTGTTACGTTCTAAATACGTCGTTAACACGTAACCACTACCACTACATTTGTGGTAACTACAACGTCGTGAAAACGTTGCAGTGACGGACACAAAGACGAAATAATACCGTTTCAACGACGTCATATTAACGTAATAAAATAGTAATTCTGACATATTTTCTATCCTCCTCACCGATACGTGAAACAACATTTTATTTCTTTATCTTTTATAGTTTTGATCCAAGCTCCCAAACTATGGTGGCTTGCTCTGCATAATCACAATAATATAATATTCAATTCAGAGGTCCCTAACTTCGAAAACATAAACCGGGCATACTTTACTGATAATATGGCTACTTTTTGCTCTTAATTTATTATTAGCATCCAAAATAATCAGTTTTTCTATGAAAATGTTTAGCGTAATGCGGTCTAGAAATTAATTTAATATCGACAAAATGTATAAGAGGCTTTTCTTACATTCAGTTTAGTCATAAAAATGATA
>CAJUYG010004076.1:6073-18092 GCA_910591675.1 Galerucella calmariensis
GCCTGTCCCTTATCCTTCCAGCTTAACGCACCTGTTTCCTTGCATTCTATTATGTGCTTGTAGGTACTTTCTTATTACATTTAAGCACATTATTTTCTTATTTTGAAAGAAATTTCTTGATCTTTTTCTCTCTCCGCTCATTTTGAAAACTCCTACCTTTTGTTTGAGTAATTTTACAAATATAAATATCTAATAGTTGTCATATTTGACACCACTAGTACCAACAAAATTGCTGTTTATCAAATTATTCCTAAATGTCAAGATACCTAACAAATAGTTTACTAACCAGTACGTTAACCACAAATGGTGCAAAACACTTCACTTTTAATCAATGGTTAAAGTTAATCATGAGTTACTAAAGCCAAAAGATAACTGCAACCGGTGCAAACAGCAGTTAAACCATCCATACAGGGTGTCCAGAAGCTTTTCTGCCAAACGGAATCTACAGTTACTAGAGGTGATTTTGAGTCGATTTAACTCAAATTACCTTAACCCGAAATACTTTTATGTAAGAAACACAAAAAGTTTAAATTTATTTTTCTCGAAAACGGTTCATGATATCGATTTGAAAGAAGAAAACATTTTTTATGAAAATTAACTGTAATTTTCCAAATTCGGTGTCGGATACATAAAAAACTTGGAAATAAATTTTTTTCAATAAAAATACCTGTTGGTCCCCCCGACTGACACGCTTGTGATGGATCTGAAAAAATTTACTTACAGCGAACCACTGGCTTTGTAACTGTTTATTGATTACACCAAGTTTGAATATTTTAAGTAACGGTATTTTAAAAATAATTTGAAGAAAACTCATATGAGTACGTCTTCTTCAAAGAGCTGTAGCTCCCTTAGGAAGCATTTTTGGATAACGGTAATTTGAGCTAAATTGACTCAAAATCACACCTAGTAACTATAGCTTCCGTTTGCCAAGAGAGTTTCTGGACACCCTGTATAATTGTATATTTTCCAGATACTGTATGTGTTACATTTGCGGACTCAAGCATTTACTCAAAGATCACGTGACACACATGAATTCGCACCGATCGACCTGTCCAAGCTGTTTAGTTAGACTCGGTACACCCTATATGTTGAATTTACACATGAGAAGTCATTCGAAACCGTGTAAATTTTGTACGGAAGTCATACCCTTTCCTCTAATACAGATACATAAGTCTAAACATGCGCGAGAAGAAGAAGAATTCGAAGATGAGGCATACAAACCAGTGAGCCGAAGAAAAAGGGGCGGGACGGACAGTGACGGTGATGAGGTGAGTTTAGCGATAGAATACTGTTAATGAGTGAGATGCGTTCATATTTTTTTCATTCTAAAGTTTCAAATAATAAAACTTGAAATATTTGAAGTCAATAAAAATTGTTTTCTATTTTCGTTGTTTGTTGAGGCATTTTTTAGTGACGCGGTTACTTATCTCAATATAGTTTTAAATATATCTGGTCTTATACAGGGTGGTCCTTAAGTAATTGTACATAGAAGTACAGTACAATCTTCACTTCAAAATATTGCGATTTAAACCAACTAGCCTTGATAAAATGTTGATATCAAGAGATATACAGAGTGTTGAAAATGATATTTTAATTTTCGTTTTTTACAATAACTTCAACGCTTTTTGATTAATATGCACAAAAATTTGATGTTGGGGGTTGATATGAGAAATCATAATTTTGTATCTATTTCGATGTATTTTGTAGGGGGCGCCACATATCCCACGTATGCGGCATAAATGTACGCAAAACTTTTTTGCCTTTTATATTAGCGCTATTTTTGTAAAAAATGTTTAAAGCCAAATCATTTCAACAGAAAAAAAAGGTATATCTGTTAGTATCCCCTAATATTTACGGTTTTTTAGATAATCACATTTTAATGATTGACTATATGATTATTATGTAATGAAATTACGTTCGAAAAATGTAGAGGGTACGATAATTATTTTTTTTTGGTATTAAAATGAACAGTATTAGGGTATAGTAGCAGTTAGCAGGGAAAATATGACGTATGGGACTTTTAATATTTAAAAATAATAATTATCATACACACAACTACATTTTTCGAACGAAATTTTATTAAATAATAATCATGTTGTTAATCACTAAAATGTGATTATCTCTAAAACCGTTAAGATTTGAGGATACCAACAAATATACCTTGTTTTTGTTGTAATGATGTGGCCTCAATTGTAAAAGGCAAAAAAGTTTTGCGTGCATTTATGCCGCATACGTGGCCTATGTGGCGCCCTCTACAAAATTCATCGAAATAGGTACAAAATTATGATTTCCAATACCAAAAAACCCCCAACCTCAAATGTTTGTGCATATACGTCAAAAAGCGTTGGAAGTTTTTGTAAAAAAACGAAAATTAAAATTTCATGTTTCACCCTGTATCTCTCTTAATATCAACATTTTATTAAGGCTGGTTGATTTAAATCGCAATATTTTGAAGTGAAGATTGTACTGTACTTTTATGTACAATTACTTTAGGACCACCCTGTATAGTCAAAAGCCGTTTGGTCAATTAACTAATCAAGATCTCCCATCTTCTGTTATTTTAATACATGATTTACAACATTTTTCTAATTGTCTATCATTTTGAAGAACTATGCTAGAAGAAGCTGACGTAGACTCCGTTTCACATAACAAGAAGCCACATGAAGTTTGACAACTGTCTTGCGCAAAAACCAAAATCGGTCTTGTTCATCTGTGTCGCTGGTTTCGACAACAAGATCGCCCATACGACTGCAACTTCACGTGGGTTCTTATTACGTGAAACGGAGTTTACTTAATTCAATTTAAAAGTAGTGAGCAGCGTTCACTTAAGATCATATAAACTTGATATGATTTAATTCACAATGGTATAGAGGTGACCGTAAAAAAAACTTTTTTGTTTCTTTAGCCGTTTCGTCTCCTACATACTTTTTTTAGCTTGCTTTGTGTTGCCTCGCAATGGATAATCCTTTTTTTACCAAGCTATTATTATGTGTGAGATCATTCTCCTGACGAGATGCTAAAAGACATATAGTACATTCAATAGCCTTCTTGGTGTGCGTCATCGTTTGTGACGTATACCTGGGTTTTCGGTATGTCGTTTATTTTATTAGCTATTTTGACATATAGCTAACCTTAAATTTTCCAACTGAAAATACTTTGGAACTTTCAAAATACTGATGTTTTTCCGTGAATCTAGGCATATTTTTGTATTATTTAAATAAATATAACAATAAGATTAATATTCACTTTTCATAAACAATAATTGACTTAAACCACAAATTACAGACCTGACGAGAACCTTCAGTGGAACATTAGAAATGTCGTAAGGCACATTGCCGCTACGAAAAGTACGTCTTCATTCTATTTTGAATGTCTTAACTTCTCCTGATTGATAGGTCGCGCTTGTGCGTAATCTAAACATCAATTAATCATTTTTGAGTCATAGATTAGATAACGTTTGTAATACATTTAAATGATTCATTATTGAGATATTTCAACTAGGATTAATAACAGGCCTGCCTTTTTTTCCATTTCTTCCAACGTAATGTGTTAGAAGGACATTATCAATCGATGATGCACACCAAAAAGGTTATTTTATGAATTCTAAGCGTCTCCTTAAACTGCGCATGTTCAATATTTTGAATGAGAATTTTTTCAAGAAGGGGAAGGAAAAATAACCTTAAAGAAGGGGAAGGGTGAATGGAATTGTTATTTTTCCTTCCAAGTAGGCACCGAAACATTAGAATCAAATTTGATTTTCACATATTATTTTCTTGATGTTTTCATTAATTTCTGTGGTTTCTGTACTGATTGGATTGATTTAATTTTAGGAGGTGAAATATCCTAGTATTTTCCCCTCACGAACAAGAAACCGTAGGAAGCGCGAAGCGTTGAACAGTCGAAAAACTAGAAGTAGTGGAAAATCCGAGGAAAGTCCTGAAAACAAATTCATCAAACTCGAAGAAGCAGCTTCATTCGAAAACATCTACGTGCGAAAAACCAAAAGACGTAAAAAGGACAAAGATGTTGTAGCACAAGACACTTCCCCGATCCCGAATAACCCGTTCGTTTTACTGGAAAGGATATCCAACGATTTGTTTGATAAATCCGATGTAGAAATTATCCTAAACGCGGCTAAAGATGAAATAGAGGAAGCGGAAAATTTTCTAAAAGCTGCACACGATAAAAACAACATCGACAATTACAAAACCGCGGTCGCCGAGGCTATTAAATTAAAAATAGAACCAAAACAGACAGACTGCCAAAACGATGAAGAGACTGACGTTAATACAATTAACGATAACATTAAAATAAGTGGGAGTAGGAGAAGTGTTACAAGAAAGAAAAGGGAAAAAAGACGAATAGAAAAAATATTCGAAAGTAATATCGAGGAAACGGAACCGCAAAGAAGAGTGTTGAGATCAAGTTTGAGAAAGAAAGAAGAGCCCGAATCCGAGCCTAATTACAAAGATGATCAAGAAGCGGACGAAAAAAGTGATAAAGAAGAGGAAAAAAATAAGCACGAAGAAGTTTCAGTTGATAAGTCGCTTCTTGGAAAGATTCTGAGAGGTAAAACAACGGTAGAGGCAGTGACAGAAAAAACTGATAGTGATCACGATCAGACAATTGTGAGTGAGAATTTTACGGATAAACAAGCTGCTAACGACGGGAAGTCGAGTACAGAAACAACTTCAAGTGAACAATCCACAGATGAAAAGTCTACCAAGATCGATGACGCACCGCCAGAAAAGTCAGATGCAAGTGTTGAAACTGTTGCAGTTGAGAAAAGTGAAGAAAAAATGATGGACGTTGAGTAAAGTGAATTTAGAACATGGAGGTAAAGTATGATACTTTATTAATAATACATTTTAGGCCAATTGTATTCAAATTAATTAGAAATTTGTCGCTAAAAGCTTTCCCTCTTGTTCATATTTGACAACTTATTTCTTGTGTGTAAACATATGTTACCGTGAAAGACCGAAAGTAGTGAATGTCAACGTTCGCCGGTGGATGTCGACAAATGTCAAATGCCTCGGTGAAAGTCCGAACATTTCTTAATTCTATCATACATTCGGACTTTCACCGGTATATGTCGACAAACACAAATGAGGTCCGGTGAAACTGGGACACTGCAGGTCGCGACAAGTTTTCAGACGGTTCCAGCCTCTTGTTTCAGTTAGCTTTGTCTTCGTCAGTCTAACGCAACGTTTGACAGCGCTCCCTAACCTAATTTTGAAAACTCACATGCCTTAATTGGAAGTAAACGAGAAGGCAATTGTTTTTATTTTTCACAAGAAAAGTACTCTAAAATCGTTTCTGAAGTAATTTCTGCTAAAAGTAAGTGTAGTACACCTTTGGACTATAGACGTTTAAAACGTTTTGACATTTTAAAAGTTGTGATGAAGAAAAGTTAATTGTGCAATTAAAACCACGAGAAACAAATATCCAGTATTATGTCACTAATGATGAGTTGTTTACAATACTTTCTGAAACTCACATAAGAACAGACCATGGAGGAAGAACACGAATGCTTAAAGAATTGCAAGTTAGAAACTGACTGATCCGCCACCTAACACATCTCAAGCACTGACTGAACAACACGAGCTAATTTCTTTAAAAAGAGTAGCTGCAAAAGAGAATCTTCTACTTCAAGCAACAAAAATGTTGCGAACCTCAAAAAAAAGTTTCCTCATGCCCAAATTGGTGATACCGTAAGAATTCAAGTCCCTGATGTCGACCGTGGTCGTACAGACCCTCGAAATGTGTTAGCGGTTGTTGTTGGAATACAGGATTCAGACAACAAAAATGGTACCTTGAAGCAGCTTTTCACCCGTAATCAGTTCGTAATTTGTAAAGAAAATTTACTTTCCATGGACGAAGTTTCAACAAAAGAAATGTCGCTAAGAGAAACAGCTTCTGCTAATTCAAAAAGTGGAGGGCAAGGCTATACACGTTGTAACTGCAAAAGGAAGTGTTCCACGACCTAAATGCAGCTGGAAAAGCAAGAAACTTTTGTGCAATTCGAAGTGCCACGGTAGTTTAAGTTGTTGCAATAAATAAGATATTGTTCTTATTTTTGGAACTTTAGTTCTTTACGCCAGGTTATGTTTGAGCGACCAGGGGTCGCGACGCAAAAGATCTGACCGTTACGCGTTACGTTACGCTACGTTATGTTACATTGCTTCGTTATGTGCCTTGCTTTTGCGTGCTTGTGCCTCCTTAGTCTCTCTCTCGTTTACGAAGCAGCGATTCATAATAATAAATATGCTCCTACCCGGATGCGAACCCCGATGCTATATTGAAATTCTATGCAAAGCTGGTATTCGCAGTGCTAGTGATCTACTTGAATTTGTTCGGATAAATTTTTACTATTATTTCCATAATTTTTTTTGCGCGATTAAGGGGTCTAGCTACTTTTCGAAATACAGGGTGTTGAAATTTTGAAAACTTGAATGTTTTAATTCGATAACTTTAAAATGGATGGATAAATTGATTTGACATTTGGCAGGTAGTTTTTAAATGTAAAAGGGCATATTTTGAAAGAAATTGTAGTTTGTGCAACTAGTGTGGATATGATGGCCATATCGCACGAGGACGAAGATGGAGCACGACGCCGTAGGCGGAGTGCTCAATCGTTCAAGTGCGATATGGACAATCCACACGAGTCGAGCAGTATATTTTTTCTACGACCCACTTAGGAAAAAATCTAGAAAATAAAAATTTCTATAAACTGTAATATAACTTCAAATTAAAAATTTAACAATTCAATTTTATGTTTCCACTAATTTTGTGGTAAACGAATGTCCAATTTGTATAATGCTACGGTTTTCCTTTTGTGAGAGTCTGGTGTGCTTACTACTCAACCACCAAAGAATATGCAAATTGTTTATCTATAACGTCAGATATATTACATAATTTTTGTATAGAAGGAACTAAAGTTCCTACCGTGTGTCCCGCGACACGTTCTACCTTTTTTTTAATATGTAAAGACCTATGGATTTTTTTTTGTTTTTATTTAAAAAAAAATTCTTTTCAACATACACCATGAGTGCATCCTGAATGTCGACAATCGCCGGTGTAAGTTAGAAATGATGGAATTTCAACAATATTTCGGACATACGTCAAGCAACGTTGAGAATGTTGACATTCACCGGTGTATCTCGACATTCACCAGATTTCGGTCTTTCACGGTAACATATGTACACTGTGTTATTTATAAGATGTGACATAGGGATTCCTGTACAAAACTGTCAAACGCGAGATAACTTTCTTACCAAATGTTCATATGCACTTTTAATTTTCTTAAATTCGCTCTGTTTTAATGAAAAAATGTATGATTACGTTGAAAAAAGTGATAACACTTTCGAATACTGAAAACACCACAGCGGGGAATCGAACCGCTATACTTCATGTTTAACTTTCAAATTTCCCGTGCTTCTACCCGTCTGGCCGCCGGTTTAAAACTGCAATATTCTCAAAGAAAATTAGATTTCTAAGAAATAAGTAGCGCCCTCTAAAGTAAACGTCTTTAAATTGAGGTATAGTCATAGGAGACAGACTTGAATGCTATATATCTAACAATAGTATATTGTATCACAAGGGCAGAACATGAGCTTTAGTGGCCTAAGACTATTAAGTTGCACGAAAAACTTTGACATTCACTGACGTTTAATTAAAAAATTCATGTGAAACGACAAATTAGTTAAGTGACAGATGGTGAAAACCTTCAAAAACTGTGGCGTTAAGATTTTTCCGCCATTGGGGTTTTTCGGTAAGAAGTGCGGAAAAATATTTTTGAACTTGTTCCATCTTTATGTGTACTAAGTAGTGAGAAGACCAAACAGATGGGTAATAATCAAGATGAGACATAACTTACGAAAAGTAAAGAACTTTTATCTAATTCCGCTATCAAATGTGACACTTTAAGTCACTCCTTGACGTTATGTAACGTCGCATTTTTCATAACCTTCATATATCAGTTATGAAAAGTAGTTATGTAAAAACTTTACGTAACTGTTTAAGTTTCAACATAGAGATACTACATGAGTTCCAAAGAATAATTCATTAATTAGGTACTGTCAAAACTGACAATTATTTCATTATTTGAACTGACAATTACCCCATTATTTTAATTCAATAGTATTTTAAGATTTATAAACATTGAAAACAACATTATTCAGCCCACAGTTATTTAAAGTAAGTCAATTCTCTTGGTGAATACTTCATAGTAACAATACTTCTATGTAACACCATTTGAATCCACTTTAATATTACCATTGTAATTGAAGATTTTATTAAATATTATAAAAGCGCGGAATTAGATAAAACGTTGTACGTAAACACGTTATGAAGAGAGCGACATTGTTCAACTTGCGTAATTTGCGGAACTCGCTAGCGCTCGTTTTGGCAAATATTACGCTTGTTATACAATATCGCTCTTTTCATAACTAGTTACGTAAATAACTATTATAGAATTTATGTTTGTAAATTCACGAATTGCTTACTAGTTATAAAGATCCACGTCATTTTACGAGCACCGAATAGAAAGGTTATTTACTTCTGCTTGCAATGATGAGGCATCTATATAATTGTTAATAATGTTCATGTCATCTGCAAATAGAAGGGAGCTGCTATCAAATTGGTAATATCATTGATAAGGAGAATAAAAAGTAATGCACTCAAGTAAGACCCCTGATGATATTATGTCCGTATCGAAATAACTTTCAATAACTATTTTAGAATTTTCATAATTTTTTTTATTGGATAGTGGAATTAATTAGAAACAGTAAGAGTAATATGAGTAGATGCCACAAATAGACAAAGCAAGTATAGTAATTTTTGCCAAAGATTCTAGTAGAAAAGTATCATATAAAAATCAATACGTAGTATAATTTTGATATGTTTTGGACACGCACAAGTTTTCCAGGAATTTGTTATAAACATTTAAAACGAAAAAAATCCTCCTTTTTTTTAGTATTTTTCATATAAAGTAAAAAGTACTGAAGCAATGTATTTTGTATGATGGCACCATCTCTTTTCTACTTGGATTTTTGTCAAAAATTAGTATACTTGCATGTCTACTTCTCTGAATAGATACGTAACTTCAGTTTGTGTTCTTGTGCTCAATCTCCATATCCAAACATTTGCAAAATTTCAATCTTGTGCATTTCAGTTAAATAAACCATATTGAACGATTTCTGGAAAAGAACTGACATTGCTAATAATTGATATTTTTAAAGTTGTTGACTTATGAAAAACCACAGCAATACCATGTTTTTGTTTAATACTGGATGCCGTATTTTTTTCATAAAATTATAAAGTAGATGTCCAAGTTTCAAGATATGACATTTTCCAATTTGATTTTTCTTTCAATTTCAGGGTATCAGAAATGTTCAAAACATATTTAAATAATTAAGATTTAAACAAATTAAATTGTTTCATTCTCTTCAATTTTTAAGTTTATGTTGTTTAAATTGTTTCTTTTATCATTTTGACTGTCAACCCATAGTTGCCTGCTTTTCTTGTTCAAATGTTACAGATAAATACACTCTTGTGCTGTTATATATTGATTAGATTTTTAATTTTTCAGCCAAACGACTCCGGCTGGACGTTTCGGATACGATTAAAACCGGTTTTGTATTAATTTGTGTATATATAATCGTCTTATGAACTGTTTATGTGAATAGAAAAGTAACGAAATGATTAGATCTAATTTAGTTGCTTTATTGTTGTTAGTATTTAAAAAATACGGTTAATAATAATAGTGAATCATTTTTAAACTATTTAGCGTAGCAATGAATGAATTATGTAAACTTATTTTATTTAATCCAGTGTACATATTCTTTTTAAGAGTGCCAGATTTTTGGCGGTGTAAAAATTTTTCGAGTTATATTAACATTCTTTTTTTCAAATCGACAAAATGACACTATAGTATATAGTAAAAATAAATGGTATGTAAAATAAATTTTTGTTTTATTTTAACACAAAAAAATGATTAAATGAGGTAAAGAGGAGATTAAGCTCCGCTTTTATATCTCATCCTTTACCTTGGCTTCTTCCAGTGGCGGCTCCTCCATTAGGTCATTGGGCCAAATAATCAAAAACACTTACGTTTGAACAAGTTCAGAAGTTTCTAAATGAGGCGCCAGATGAAACATACTTGCTGGTAAAAGTTGCTAATTTTTTCGGAATATATGGAGTCTGCCGACGTGAAGAGTTGTGCCGTTTAATAATAGATGATATTCGATTAATAGATAAATCATTGATTGTTCAAATTGCAAAAACTAACGAAAATATATTGACTACTTTAATAAATACCCTGCATTGCGCCCTTCTGCTACTTTATTCATGGACTTTTTTTTCTGAAATACTCAAATTAGAAATGCACTATAGTCTGTTTCTTATTGTCTGACAGCACGCGAAAAGGTCACAGATGCTGGTCAGGTAGTAAACCATAAGCGTCACCGTTCATCTAAGGAATTTATTTACTATTTAATTTTATACCCGATCTGATATATAAAGGTAATATGAATCTAAATTCGGTTAGTTAAAACAACTTGATAATTTCCAAGAAACATTACAATAGGGTCCTATTAGGGATTGTCCTGATGACTACTTAGAAATTTTGCAGGTATATACGGTGAAACTTGGTCTCGCCCAAATTTGTATAATTTGTTTTGCTCAGAGTCGCTTACGTTCCATAAGTGTTAAAAGATATACCATTTGAAGATGATATGTTGAAAAAAGAACTTTTAAAGGTTGCTTCAGATCACAAGCTACAATTCAAAAAGTTTTTTATTAATGAAATAGCCAAGAATCGTGGGATAACAGTGCTTCGTTTGCCGCCATACCATTGTGAATTAAATGCGATAGAGTTAATATGGGCCCAAATGAAAGGTTATGTAGCTAGACATAATAAAACATTTAAAATGAAAGATGTTCGTGAACTAATGAAGTATTCATTGACAACAATAACTGAAGAGAACTGGAGAGACACCTACTTGTTTTGCATTAGAATTTTAGTATTTACTTATAAAATTCTTAGGATCACTCTGTATAAGATAAATTCCTATTTGAATATTTAATGAGGCTGGTTGCTGACTTTTTAAACATACAGGATCCAAAGGAATATACATGCTGTTATAGAAGGTCTTCTGCTTCTTTTCTGGCAGACTCAGGAGCAAATATTATTGGAGATAAAAAAGCACGGATGATGGAAGTCTACAACAGTAGCTTAGGGTTACATCGATCAATTTATTATTCAAAAAAAGGAAATTGCTGAAAGAATTATGCCTTCTGCAAGCTGTGTAGCCATAAATACACTTCATTTCATGAACTGACAAGCAGATGTAATTGGCAGCTCGGCTAGTTCAAAAATGCAAGGTGTCAATATTAGCAGCTGTTCGAATTGTACTATTAATGTTAATTATAATTCCATAATATTGAAAGTTCCATTTAAAATTGAAACATCATGTCTCGTTTACTTCTGTTTGGTTAAAAAAAAATTAATGATTATATTTCTTTTAACACACTCACTGCCAGGGACACATAGTGACGATTGACCGTGCGCTACCTATTTTCAATCACTGTGTGCCAATCAACGCCTCTCAGGCGGTCAACGTCATATTTTTGTTAGTTTATTAGGTTATGAAATTATTTTTGTTGTAAATACATTAAAAAAGTAAACAATAAACATGATTTAGTAAGAATCAATATTATAAAACACAAATATACATAAAAACTTCACATATTGTAATAAAAATCCTCTAATCCACGACAGGTTCTGCACTGATAACAAAACAAACTTCTCACGCGGCTTACCAATCCACACGGACCGTTTTATTAGGACTATACAAGAATGCCTCTCCGGCGGTCTCGGCGTTTTTATCGAAATCGATCGAACGCCCCTAGGGCGGTGCTGGCAGTGAATGTGTTAAAGGCTAATTTTCAAACGTCTTCTTTTAACACGTTGAACAGGCATTAAAAATGTCACTTTTAATTGCAGTTGTACAAAAAAATA
>CAJUYG010004077.1:1606-18088 GCA_910591675.1 Galerucella calmariensis
AGAGGGTAGTCACTCAAGTTTTTGATTAGTTCAAGTTTGAGCTTTACACCTTTTATTAATAAAATGCTTGAATGAAACTGAACAAGGTGAACAACAGAGTGATAGATGTCAGATATCAATATTCTTATTCTTAATAAGCTCAAGCATCCCAATTACATGGAATGAAAAATAAACTAAAACATGGAACAATAAAGTAGAAGATCGACAATTTCACATTTAAAGTAGTGACGTATCTGCATTATGGGTTGCATAATCTCAGTAAATTTTTCATTTCCTTTTTTTCTGTCAATCGAAAGACTAAATTTGAAATGATATTATTTAATTTTCCATTTCTAACTTATTATTAATTCCGAGGGCGACGATTCAGGACTGTAGTGAAACGCGTTTGATGCGATTATTACAGTCAAGCAGTGTCAAACATGTTTAGTACTTGGATGGGTGACCATGCCAGGGAAAACCATCGTATAGGGCCCGTATACAGCCTTCAGCGGACTAGCATATCACAGCTCGCAGGCATTGTACTAATGAACACAAGGTACAATGTAGATATGCCGTCTTTCGGAGGAGACGTAAAACCGAGGTCCCGAGTCCATGGATGTTGGGCTCGTTAAAGAACGCTACCACTGGTTCGAAAACTAATGGGTTCGCCAAAATTTTCGGATAGAGGTAAAGTGCTCCCGGCGTCGGTGATTAGTCTCAGTCGCAGGAATAGACCAACGTTGAATAACAGAATAAAAAAAATATATTACCTAATAAAACATGTGGTTAAAATTTTAAGTTGGACACCCTATTGTTTCAATCCAATGCAGAATGTGTAGAAAAAACTGAGGTCTCAACACAAAAAATACCCAATGAGATAAAGTACAATTAGTCTAAGATCAGTGGTGTTTTTAAAGAAAACATTTCAAGTGGGAGCTATAAGGTTGTTAAGTAGCACACAGAGATGCACTTGCCTGTTTATGACCAAAGTCAAAAAAAGCAGTCCCACAAAATTAACCTCATGTTTTTTCTTCACCAGCAAGTAGAATTGATCAAACTCAACCTCTAGAGCTGAATTTTATGCTGTAATTTGAGCTACATTTTCGAATATTTCAATTTAAACATTCAAATCTCTTAACTATTTCAATAATTCGTCATTGCGTTTGTGTGCACCATTGTGACACATAGGGCGAGTTGTACCAACAGTCGGCTAAACCTGGTTTATCTAACCATAGGGTTAAATTTAACAAAAGTTTAAACCGTTACGTGTTGTACCAGTGGTGTTTTCGTGCAGTTTTGTTAATCAATCATTTTGAAAGGTTGGTATCAGTGAATGCCAGACGAATGAACTATTGTGGAGTAAATTACTTACGTGTTGTCAATGAAAAATATGAAAGAAGAATTTTTAATGCGATTCTAACCCCCAGTCTCAGTTTACATAATCAGTTCCTGAGGTGTTTTTTATGTTTGCATATTATTTTTTTTGACTAAAAATGAATAAAAATAAAAAAAGGTCAGAAAACTTCACGGCCAAAGAAAAACGCATCCTCTTGGATTGCGTCAAGCAACAGTGGAGCCACAGCACACCCTCTAGCAGTTTAACTCTCATCTACAATTTGTATCCAAGTTATAATATCGTGACCGGTCGCTTGAGAGCGCATTAGTAGCGTGACGTTGCAGAATCGCCCAATCGGAGGACGGAGAGAACGTCACGTCAATTATTGAAAGTTACAAAATGGTTATCACCCGTCAACTTTTCAGTCAATATTTTACCTTTTAAATAAAGGTTTATGGTAGCTATATATCTTTAGAGTGGATTATGATAATCAATGATTTCAAGTTTCAAATTCTCCGTGGTGGAACTGTTTTTCCGAGATTTTTATATGTATGTATTTATTTATAATATATATTTTATGTATATATATATTTAATATAAAATGATGAACAACTTCGAAGTTTTCTTTCAAGTTTCCAAAAATATTATTGAGATTTCTAACGTAAATAATAAATTATTTTTAGGATTGTTAAATGATTACTATGTTCAAGTTGTCATCTATGAAATGTATGTAGAACGTCAAAATAAAACGTCATCCATCTTTTAGTTCAGTTAAAAGAACGTGTTCTTATTTTTCACCAATTTCACCCAAAAAGTTAACAGGTTATGGGCCCAGACAACGTGTAAAGTCTGCGGAATTGGGTGAAATAAGTGTAGGACAATTTTGTGTGGTAAATTGTCGAGAAAGACCGGTGAAAATAAGTAAGGTTAAGTTTCCAGAAAAATCCGGAGAAAAACGAAGAAAAATAAAAAGATGACTTCTACGGGAATACTACCATTTCCACAGTTAACGAGTAGCAACTACAATAATTGGAGATTTCGTGTAGAAATGTTGCTAGAGAAAGAAGGAGTAAAAGAAGTTTTAGAAACAAGCCAGGAAGACTTTGATAACCTTGATGAGAACCATAAGGCCAAACATAATAAATTAGACACTAAAGCTAAATGCATCATAGTACAGTGCATGACGGATAAGCATCTGGAGTATATTAAGGATGCTAAAACAGCAAAAGAAATGCTTAAAAGTTTACGAAATGTTTTTGAAAGAAGGAGTACTTTTTCTAAGTTATATATAATGAAAAAGTTATTGAAACTAAAATGTACATCTGAGGAACTGCAAGAGCATTTCATGCATGTAGAAATACTGCTGAGAGAATTAGAGGGTGCCGGTGCAACTCTAGATGAAAGTGACAAAGTTTGTTATCTGCTGTTAACAATGCCTGAAAAGTATGATACCGTCATTACGGCGATAGAAACTGTTACAACAAATATCTCCTTAGAGTTTGTAAAAAGTAGACTTTTAGACGCTGAACTGAAATTTAAAGATTCTGAAAAATATGATAAACAAGAAAATCACTCCGAGGCAGCCTTTTATAATAAGAAATATACTTCAGTAAAGTGCTATGGATGTGGAGGTGACCATTTTCTGAGAGACTGCCCTAAAAATGTAAATAAAAGTGTGCCACCATCAAGAGCTCATTACAAAGGCTACTCAAGACGAGGTAGAGGACGTAATTCAAGAAATGGGCCAAGGCAAGCAAATTTTGGTAGTGCAGAGAACCGAGAGGATGTTCATGAATCTGAAATTTCATTTATATCAGAAGTTCTTAGTGTAGTGAAGAGAGAAATGAAGTTTAGTGACTCAAAAGTGGACTTTATTCTAGACAGTGGAGCAACAGATCATTTGGTGACCGAAGATATGGAAAAGTACATGACAGACATCATCACACTGGACAAAGAGATCAGAATAAGAGTAGCAAATGGAAATTCACTAGTTGTGCACAAAAGGGGTAAGCTTATTCTGGAATATTGTAATAAAAAAATTGATTTTAATGCCTTGATCGTACCAAACTTAACATACAATTTGCTCAGTGTTAAGAAAATCAATGAGAAGGGAAATCAAGTAATATTTGATAAAGAAAAGGCTGTTATAAAAACAAAGAATAATGCTAATTTAGAATGTATGTCAATAGGAAACTTGTATGTAGCAACTTTTAGTTTACCCGAAGAAATGTGCAACATTGGAACTACAGGAGATATCTGGCACAAAAGATTAGGCCACTTATCTGAGGCTTACTTAAGAAAAATGCAGCTACCAGTACCAAGTACAGTATGTAGTTCATGCATGGAGGGAAAAGCTACAAGAAAACCGTTCGAGAAGCTGGAATTACCTCGATCGAAGGCAGTAGGAGAGCTGTTGTATTCAGACATTGGTGGACCAATCCGAACCCCCACTAGTTATGATGAAAAGTATTACCAAACCATTATTGATGACTACTCTCATTTTATTGTTGTTTACTTATTAAAAAGAAAGTGTGAAGCACAAAATAATCTAATGAATTTTATCAGAGAATTAAAAACAAAAGGTCACATAGTGTCAAGGATAAGAATGGACAATGGTGGTGAGTTCACAAGTTCTGAATTCAAAAATTTCTGCAAACAGAAGGGAATAAGGTGTGAATACACACTTCCATACACACCTCAGCAAAACGGTGTTAGTGAGAGAGCTAATAGAACTTTACTTGACAAAGTTAGATCAATGTTTGCTGAAACAAACTTACCAAAGCATTTGTGGGGAGAAGCCATAAGAAGTGCAGCCTATCAACTTAATAGATGTCCTACAGTTGCTCTAGATAATAAAACACCTGTCAGTGTATACTATGGAAAAACTGATTTAAGTAAACTGAAGATATTTGGTAGTAAAGCATGGGCATTGAAAATACCAAATCCAGGTGACAAGTTGGAATCTAGAGCAGCACCAGTCCGAATGGTAGGATATAGTACAAATGGATATCGACTGTGGAATCCTCAGACAAATGAAATTATTATTTCACGAGATGTTAGATTCGATGAGAATGACACAACATACTACTATGGAATAACACAAGACGGGACAGAAGAAGAACAGTACACAAATGAAGAAATTGACATTGAAAATAAAGAGAAAAAGAGTGACGATGAACAAAATACAGGCAACCAGGAACAAATTATAAATAATAAGAGAATATCTAAACCACCAGCACGATTCAATGACTATGAGTTATATTCAGCATATTGTTTTCTGTCTGAAGAGCCAACTAACTATGAGGAAGCAGTGAAAACTGGACAAGGTTGGAATGAAGCCATAAAAAAAGAGTTAGAGGCACATGAAAAATATAATACATGGGAGCCAGCAGTCCTACCAGAAAACAAACAAGCCATTGACACACGTTGGGTTTTCAAAGTAAAACAAAATGGATTGAAGAAGGCACGTCTTGTAGCTAAAGGCTACCAAGAAGAATACCATTATAATGTTTATGCACCTGTTGCTAGATACCAAACAATAAAAATGTTCATGGCATATGCTTTAAATAATAATTGGGATATTATACAACTTGATATTCCCACAGCCTTCCTGAATGGGAATTTGAATATAGACATCTACATCAAAATTCCTGAAGGTTTGACAATAGACCAGAAATTTAATGCATTGAAATTGAAGAAAGCTTTATATGGGTTACGTGAAGCACCAAGAATGTGGAATGAAAGATTTCATGAATTTGCAGAAAAACACAATTTGAAAAGATCAGGAAATGACTTTTGCCTGTATATAGGGAAAGAAGTGTGGTTATTACTTTGGGTGGATGATATCATTGTTACTGGCCCGAATCACCCAAACATCCTATCAGCTCTAGAAGTAGAGTTTAATGCTAAAAACTTGGGAAAATTGAGCAACTTTCTTGGAATGGAGATACAAACTAATAATAATAAAATGATTATTAGCCAAACAACACTGATCTTGAAAATGCTCAATAAATTCAATTTACAAGACTGTAAGCCTGCTTTAACGCCTATGGAACCAAACTTCCAAGTGCAGAAACAAGAAATTGACAAAAATATACCTTATCGAGAATTAATTGGATCTTTACTTTATGTAGCAACCATCAGCAGACCTGATATATTATATTCTGTAGTTTATCTCAGCCGCTATCTTGATAAACCAACACAACAATTATGGATTGCTGCCAAACGGATTCTGAGATATCTGAAGCAAACTATTAACGTGACATTGATTTATGAATCTGATCTTTGTGAAGAACCAAACATTTTGGCATATACTGATGCTGACTGGGGTGGTGATCAAGTAGATCGGAAAAGTATAAGTGGATGTGCAGTGTTCTTCAATAAAAATCTTATATCATGGATATCGAAGAAGCAGAATGTTGTCGCTCAATCCAGTTTTGAATCGGAATATCTTGCTAGTGCCATAGCAGCTTCCGAACTACTTTATTTACAAGGACTTTGTGCAGATTTTGGACTTTGTGATGTACCAACAACTTTAATGATAGACAATCAAAGTGCTTTGCGGTCAATTGAAAGTTTTGAAAACAGTAAACGCTCAAAACATATAGACATTAAAGCTCATTTCATTAAAGACATTGTAGCTAAAGAACTTATTCAAATGAAATATGTTCCTACGAGTGAAAATGTATCAGACATATTTACTAAATCTCTTGTTAAAGATAAATTTGAATATTTTAGAAGTAAGCTTTGCTTAAAACATTTTTAAGTACCTTCATTGAAGTTAAAAATTTTTTTGTATGTGTTAATATCATTTGCAATTTATAATTTGAATGTTTAAATTGAGAAGGGGTGTTAAATGATTACTATGTTCAAGTTGTCATCTATGAAATGTATGTAGAACGTCAAAATAAAACGTCATCCATCTTTTAGTTCAGTTAAAAGAACGTGTTCTTATTTTTCACCAATTTCACCCAAAAAGTTAACAAGGATGTAACTATAAACTATATATTACGTAGAATTATACTTATAGATCTCACTGTATATTCATCTTATTTCATTTTTTGAAAAATAGTTAACAACAATAGCCAGTTTGTCGAATTTAAGATAAAGACACTCCTGTATTTGGTTTATTTCTTGGTGTACATATTGGAATTTTTTACAGTCATTTGAGTGTGAAAAATATGTGCACTTTGAAATAATTCAGGGATATCCATCTTATATTTAATATTTAAATATCCCGCCCTTATGCCCGATTTCACCAACCGTCTCGTAAAGTTAGGTAATATCCAAGTCGAATTTAGGAATTTCTAAATGCACGTGGTCCAACGTAAATTGCGTTTAGAAATTCCTAAATTCGACTTGGATATTACCCAACCTTACGAGACGGTTGGTGAAATCGAGCATTAGTTAAAGTGGAAAAAATTGACCTTTACCCTGACGTCACTAACAATGAACAGTAGTAAACACAAACTTTATATATACCTCATCCTTTTCTACTGACAGTAAAAACACATCATACAATATACGTACACTTGTCTTTCAAGCAATGACATACGTTCTTATGTAACTATAATTATTACTTCCAAATGTTGAAAAGAGATAGCATCAAAAACGATTAATCGGTTGTATTCATAAGAATTTATTTTGACCTCATATGACAACTGTCATTATTTTGATACATCGAGTTTTGTTCAAATCGTTCCATCATTTGTATTCAGATAAATTCTATAAAATCGTTTTTTTTCAAGAACTTATTATTATAAGAATTATTATAAGAATTTATTATTTTTATTCCACGATAAATTCTATAAAATCGGTTTTTTTTCAAAATTTCTAATTTGTTATTTTCATTTTACATTGAGTACAGAATTTTCTGTTTCGCATTTAATGAATATTTCCAACTTGACCTCACTTCTTAGACGGTGGCTGAACAAGATAAAAAAGCAGTCAACGTATTTAAGCACACGACAAAGTAATTGTAGCCATTTTTGACTCATTGATTGATTTCGCGAGGTTAGTAGGTATGACGTCAGGGTAAAGGTCAATTTTTTCTACTGTATTTCATATTTCCCGCTCTTTTAGTTATTCTTCTTCTTGCTCCTTTTTTGAGCTATATTCTGAGGGATAATTTACCCTTTTCTTGTATGTCACAGATTTCTTTAGTTCTGTGCTCCATGTATACTATCGCAGCGCGCGGCTGGCGCGGCGGACGGTCACAGTACTATTATATTAGATCTGAGATTTAGTAAAGGAGTTAGCCTGCTAGAGGGTGTGCTGTGAGTGGAGCGTAATTGAAAATAAAAGGACTGACGCAGTCAGTAATGACGAGAAAATGGAGGCGTGGTAAAAAGTCGCTCTTAATTTTAATACATCTAGCGATCGCTACAGGGACTTCGGCATCCTAAAAAACAAATTCACAATCATGGAAAAAAAATCCAAAAAAGCTTTCGCGGAAGAGAAACTGCAGAGACTCGGCACAGGTGGCGGAGAATATGTTCCATCTCCTGCCAATGATATTGATGTGGAACTGAAGGAACTTTTAGGGAAACAAGTCACTGACCTGTGCTCTCAAGTTGACGATGTCTAAATCTATCCAAAAATTCCTGGTCATTCCATTCTGTAAAATGGTTAGTTCGTCGCCGAAAGTTTTGTGGGCGTCTCGGATATACTTGTAAATTTACAAGTTCATTAAAATCTTCGTAATCACTAAAATTCAGTATATCGGGATATTCCATTATATGTATTTGGTAAAAATAAAAAATTTACAGAATCCACTGACAGTTGAACAAAGTTTTTGGGTTAGAAAACTAGGGTTATTATTTTAATCACTCATTTTTGGGCGGTTAACAAACCCGGTAAAACTCTGGTTACCCACTGATCCAGTCTGGTACAACACCCATTTTGCTTAAACCATTAGTTCTGTTTCAAACCCTGTTGGTACAACTCGCTCATAGTTATCAACAAGCCATTAACAACAGACGAGTAAAAAAAACATGCGAATGAAAACCTTTAATCTACAGCTGTCAAATATCACTTGTACGATCAAAAATGGAGAAAGTTATTACACAGAGTACACCATCTAACAAGAGACGAAAGCTTTTTCGGTTCCTTTGAAGTCGGACTTACACAATATTGAGCGGAAATACGTCGAGGCATTGACACATAAACTACTTGATACACTGAGAAAAGTAACACTACACTAAGTAGTGTTGATGAACATCCCTCCCAATTAGGTCTATAGAATATTTTTTTAACTACTAACATGAGAACACCTTATTACTCATCTCATGTGTGTAATGAGAAGGGGCTCATTTTCAACCTAATCTTAAAATAATACACGGTGAACTGAGGGGAATGAACGGAAGTGTCGACTTGACATTGACAGATAAACTAATTAATTCACGCATGTGCACACAAATTTGCGATCACGAAAACTTCCTTTCGCCTCTTGTTAGATGGTGTACTCTGTGGTTATTATACAAATATTGGATAAGGATGAAAACTTTAAGGTATCACTGGGAATTCGCATTTAAAATTAAGAAAGATAAATAGATATAAGGTTCAGCTGTCAAATAAAGGTAACAAGAACGTGTAACAATTAGCCGTTTGGTACATAAGCGTCCCTGATGAAATATTTTTGAATGATATAATTTTAGACAGGTATTCAAGTACCAAAATAACAGCAACAAACGTTTATTGAAATGTTGCAAATTTAGTAATTCTCTTAAAACTATACCAAAAAATTATTGGGGAAATCCTTTTAAACAGAGATCAGTTAGGCACCAAACTTAATATTGAAATTAGTAATATCTTCACTTGTGAACTCGAAATGACAATTTGAAGATATACTTTGTTTGTAATTTCTAGAGCTGTTTCCTACGTCCATCTCATGTTACAGCTAATGCACAAATTTGACGTAGTGCACTACAAGTTGCATAAATGCAGTAATTTTTTGATAACGATTTTTTCATGTTATATTAAAGAAAAAACTTTTTTTTTCCATAAAAATGGGTTTATTTTTTTTAAATGATGTAAAAGGGGTGGAATTAAATTTCAACTTAAACTCATGAGCCGAACGCAGAGTTCTGACTACCGAAAGCTTATCGATGAGCTAAAAGTGGATTACAAAGGAGCAGCCATTAACGCATTAGCAACAAGGTATAGATTCAATAATAAGTTCCAAATATCTATACCTAGTAGGAAATATTAGAAAGATGATCTACCCATACATGCCGAAGCAGCTACAAGAGAGTGGGTCGTACAGAAATCCATAGAATAGTGGGTAATCTCATCAGGGCGAAGACAGATAAACATATCTTGGAGTACAGTAGCAAAAATTTAGGACCGACCTGATAAGCAAAGATAAGTACATCCGAACTTGTGCTAACATGACACTACATGAAAGGTTCAGCTCCGAGACTGATTGGCTACCTAAACAGAGTCAAGGTGGAAAATGTAATTTTTATTCAGAGGCCAAATATCAAAAGGTTGTGGCGGGGACAAAAAGTAGATGGGAGATAATTTCACAAATATTACAAATCTAGGTATCTGTATTTTACCACAAGTCCTCTGTGATCGTATTTCGTGATACCATATTCGACAAGTGATTCTCAAAAATCCAAATTAAATTAGCTTAGCTTAACTTTCTTACGAAACAAAAGTAGTCGTCATCTTAGTATCCGGCCTAATCTATAATAAGAACTGTCATACAGACATAAGAAGGAAATAGCTGCTTGGGATCCATTTTCACTTTTCAACTGTTAGTATTTCAGAAAAATCGAACCCTGAACTGAATAAAAAACTCAAGCACAAAGAATTCTAATAAGAGTAATAAGCACAAGCATTTCAATAACATAAGCAACAACTGTCAATGTGTCAAATAATAATATTTTTATTATACTTATCTGGAAACACCTTGTTTTCATCTGCTGCCACAAATACGTGAAGCAGACATTTTCAGAACACCGTACGGACATTTTTTTCCCTATCCCCGATTTTTTTTCCGTGTGCCAAAAATAAGCTAGAAGAATATCACACACTCAGTTTCAACTTTTTTTGAGATCTCGTATTCCTTAAACAGTTGATACTCGTGTTCATATCTCGACCTGGATTTTTCTGATAACAAATCATTACTGGCTCGTGCCGCTAGCTCTAATATGTTCACAGGAATATATGGATTTTATTCCGAGTACATTTTTTGAAACTAACAAAAATTAAACTGACAGAAAATAAAACAATGCCGATCATAAATATATCGTTGCTATGGAACTGTTGGTGCTTCTACGATGTATTATGATTACTTTGAAAATTTTTTGACAGTTCCTAGAACTAATCAAATTTCCTCATTTTTGATCATATGAACAATTTCACCCAATCATGTCAACATTACACTGAAAACAGACCTTGGGGCTGTTTTCACACGTTGCTATGGATGCATATTGATTTATTTCGACTTTGAAGTTTCAAATATTTAATATTTCGAAATGTCACATTTAACTTTTCTAATTGTTCCTTTGTTAATTGCACCTTTAGATAAATTGTTTAAGATCTGTTCTTTTTCTATAATAAGCAAAAAATTTTCTATCCGAATAACCCTCGGACATTGATAAATGCTCAAAAATTTTATGACAACTTTCTCAAGCTTGTTGCTTATAGGCAACAGACCTCCGCCTACGGCGTCGGTCTGTTTCCAAGCAACAAGCTTTCGACATATGTCATAAAATTTTTTCGAACAATTATCAATGCCCTTGGGTTATTACTACTGAAAATAAAATGCTCTAAATTTATTTCTCATTCTTGTTTGCGTTGCTTTCAGATAAATATAATAAAAAGTATCGTTCATTACACCTCCGAAAATGGATTATTCCGTACTTGCATGATTTCCCTAAAAATCTGTCATGGGCACACGGATAAATCCTTATTTCCAGACTCCTATGTGTGTGCTCATGTTTTTGTTTTCCACTTACATCACATCAAACTGAACCGTTTTGGACAAAACGTTAATATTTTATTGCTTCGTGTTATCTAAGTTTTTTTGCAGATATTATAACAATCAAGTTTGATAGCATCCCTCATTTTGATTTTCAATCAATTTTGAATTGTTTTCGTTGTTTATTGAGCACCCATACTAAATACGGCCCTGAGTAATACCAAAAACATACAGATTGCGAAAAGTCTATTCGAGCCATGCGATTTACAAAAGTGCGACAAGGAAAATATGAGAAACACCTAAAAACAATTGTGCGCAGTCACCTGTGGCCAAATGTAAAAGCTATTCCCAATTTTTGTCGGTAACAATGTTAAATACCAATAATTGTTGAATCGAAAGCAGTAAATAGATTTTATATATTGGAAATTGTAATTTGTCCATTTATTATCTTGTACTATATTATTTTATTCTTATCTGTGCTGATCTCACTTATTTTTCAAAAGTCAATAATATTACCAACCTCGAATTTCTCCCAATAAATATGGGTTATCCCGTATTAAAAGTTAAATGCAAAATAAGATAATTATTCCTTAGAAAGCACCAAACATTTCAAACTGGCAGCGCTGCTTTCATATCAGATTGGTAGCTGGGACTGGAAACACGCCCAACGCTGACTGCGAACAATTATTCTTCTCTCTCTTTCAAGTAGTTTTGCTCATATTTTCCTTGTCGTACTTCATTTAAAGTAGTAGATAATAATATTTTGTTTTCATCGAAGATATAAATAATTGTGATGTCCTCATAAATACAAAAGTTTGAAACAATCCATATCCCTTCAATTCGGTTGTTTTTATAACAAAAATGCGCAGTATTGACCAAAATTCCTACAATGTCCTTCCCAAGAAACCTCGAAATAAGCTGTGGACTCCCTAATATTGATCCACATTCAAAGTTGTTACATCGGCGGAGGGGTGTCGGTGTTAGTGTGTGTTTAAAAATGTCTGACGAAACTGAAGTGAGTTTTGAATAAGCCTTTGAGTTTGTTAAGCTTTAAATTCTAATAATTTGAGAACAATTTTTTTGCAAGCTCTTATTTATTATATTGTGATTAATTGTTTTGTCGATAGTGACCTACTTTGCGGTAAAGGTTACTGGGCTGAAATATACAGGCTTACAATATCCATTATATATAAAATGTGTCACTATAAAAAACCATGCAATTGATTTATTGAATAAGACACCTGTTTCAATTGTATAATAGTTTTCACATGGACGAAGGCACAGCACCGAAAACAGTCTCCGACGTCACAACTAATAATTTGATTTTTTGGCATGATAAACTCGTTTATAGTGGTTGTTTCTGACAGAATAGTTATTTATGTACCAAGGGTATAAATAGATGTTTATGCCCCGAGGGCGACGTCTTACATAGCCGAGGGCCTCTGGCCCGAGGGTTTGTAAGTCGCCCGAGGGTATACACATCTGTTTATGTCTGCGGTACATGTAAGGTTTTCTTAAGACTTAAACAGTTATAAGAATAGGATTATAACAAATTTTATTGACAATTCTGACAATTGACTGACAATTCTAATATTTTTATTACAAATTACAATAACTTACCAACTTAAAATCTTTTCTATAAATATTAACTGTAGTCTTGAACATCCTCCTACCTTGAGACAAGGACTAAGAAATGTCTCAACACTGATATCATCGGGGCAGTAAAACTTTACGACCGCATCGTGATCTAGAAAAATTATCTTGGTCTTCTACATCTGACTTAGGATCCAAAGTTTTCTCTTCAGACTGGTAATTATTAGTAGAAGTTTCTTCGCAATGATTATCTGTATCAATGTCTGTAATTTTCTACCAAAACTTTCCTTTTTTCCGGTATCTTCAATTCTGCAGAATTTTCACACTTGTGGTTAAAATGTGGACCTTTGCAAAAAATACACTTCGGTTCGCTTTTATTAATTAAATCAGCACCAGTTGGAGGAAGAAAAACATTTTTTCTGCTCACTGGAACAAAAGAATCTCTCTTTTCTTTAAAATTATTCTGAAAAGAAGTCGTGGCTAATAAAACTCGATCCTCACTTTCCACTTCTTTCTTCAAAAAACCATTAAACAGTTAGGACGATCTTTAGGATTAGAATTATCAGCAAAAAAAGAACTCATGCCATATCCGCACCAACTTTTCTCCAAGACATGACTCGACAAGAGGATATAAAATTGGAGCACAATTGCTCAGTTGAAATTGAAATTTTCTGCTTGGAATTAAAATTTCCTAAAATAATTTCAATAGTTCTCGAATGTACATCTCTACAAGTAAATCTCGTTGACCGAAACGACCTTTTAAGCTTTCGAGGACCTTAGAGTAGTTTTCTCCGGTAGCAGGGTAACTCTCCACCAGTTGACGAGCTCTTGAATTGGGAACTGTGGACTGTAAAAGATAATGAAATTCATTTTCATCCTCCATATCTGAATCATCATCAATTCGTTTAAACTGACTCCAAAAGGGAAGCCATTCCTTAAGATCACCACTGAATTTAGACAATTCTATTCTAGGAACTCTTAATCTATTCTTCGATGCAGATGATTTGTTACTAACTCTATCAAAATGAGGTGCTTTACAAATTTGTTCTACCTTAAGTCTTAATTTATAATAATTTCTGCTAAAATAATCAGCCCTTTTTATTTCTATATCAAGGCTCTCGCCGTTATCATCAGACGATAGTAATAAATCATAAAAAAGTTGGTTTAATTCAGTAATAACTGTCACCTTGTCTTCCAGCATCCTCATGTTACATTGAACCACCATCAGGTCATAATTCTCTTGTTCCAATATCTCTGTAACTTCATCAATTGTCCGTTGGAAAGCATTTCGATGAGCTTCTAGGGTTCTTTTTGTCTTCTCCATGTCAGCAACACAGTCATGTCCTGTCACGGTCGCCAAAAATTGTAAGGTATTCTTAAGACTTAACCAGTAATAAGAAAATATCTAAAGGGAACGGACGTACTGCTTACTCTAACCAAATTTTACTGTACTCAGTATTAAAATAAGATTTGGAGATTTAGGATTATAACAAATTTTATTGTACTGACAATTCTAATATTTTTATGACAAATTACAATAACTTACTAACTTAAAATATTTTCTATAAATATTAACTGTAATCTTGAACAGTACATACAAACTTTTATGTCATACTAGTTCGTTATTGCAATCCAATCTCAATACAAATCAGTGTTTTAAAAAATCCGGTTTGAATTAATAGGTGAATGTTGACAAATGTAAATGTCGTAATATCACAATAAATTTTATATGTGTCAAAGTTAGAAGTCAAAATGAACGAAGATTTTGAAATTCCTTACGGTGACGAAATTATTGAAATAGCAAACAACGCAACTGTAAATCTGTTGCCAAAAAAGTCTAAAGAAGCTTACGACATGGTTATTAAATAAGTTGAACAAAAAATTATTTCTCTTTATGCCCGCACGGGCATAAAGTATGACATTAGATAGTTGGTAACTAAGCAATAAAAACACAATAATGAACTAGTATGACATAATAGAAGGTATACACATCTGTTTATGCCTGCGGTACATTCAAACTTTTATGTCATACTAGTTCGTTATTGCAATCCAATCTCAATACAAATCAGTGTTTTAAAAAATCCGGTTTGAATTAATAGGTGAATGTTGACAAATGTAAATGTCATAATATCACAATAAATTTTATATGTGTCAATAATAATAATATAATAATAATTTTCAAAAACATAAGTTTACAGCAAGGGTGTATGAGTACAAATTGAATAATACGTTATACCTACACTTACAAACAATTTAAAAAGAATAATATATAACATAACAAGACATCTTAACAGATAATTACTCATTGATAATAAATGACCTTAATCTTATAATATTCCACACATATTCATAAATGTGCCTGGCTTCAATAAGTGTGATATTTTGTAGTTTTGATTAATACTTCCAAACTCTGCAAACAAGAAATATTTTGTTTCATGACGACGTATATTGGACAATCAAAAAGAAGATGCTGTAATGTTTCCTTTTCATTCCGATTACATGCGGAGCATTCAATATCGGGATCTATATAACAAGTAGTTCCATTTAAGGTGAACTTGATTTTGAATGCATTTGCCGTACGCAGCTGAGCTAGTGTGCGGGTGAATTGAATGGGTAATCTTACGAGTAAATACAAACTTGGATTCCTGGAAACAGTGAACAAACTATACAGATATAAATAGGAATACTTAGAAACCAGGGATAAGTCCGATTCATACAATTGTGTATAATACATCTCAAGTAATTTTTTTCTATTCCTAATTAATGAATGATAGCTCAAGTTGTTCCACATTTCCAACTGATTTATTTTATTAAAAAATTGTTCCATTTGTACCGCCCAGTTAAACTTGGCATCAGTATATGTGTCAAAGTTACAAGTCAAAATGAACAAAGATTTTGGAATTCTTGACGAAATTATTGAAAAAACAAAGAAAGCAACTGTAAATCTGTTGCCAAAAAGTTATTAAATAAGTTGAACAAAAAATTATTTCTCTCTATGCCCGCGCGGGCCATAAAGTACGACAGTATGACATACTAGCTATTTATATGCCTAGGCCGCGAAATACCTTTTTAACGTATCGAAAGAACAGTTATCGCCGAGGCCGCTTGCGGCCGAGGCATGATAATGTTGAGGTCGTTAAAAAGTTTCGCGGACACTTTTGACAAAGACTTTTGCAGTAATTGATGTAGGTCTTCCAATTTATCAGTTTTATTGTTTCGTGCTACGTTACCCTTTACTTGCGCCCGTATAAATCCAATAGCATTGAGTTCGCAGTGGTATGGTGATAATCGAAGCACAATTATTCTGTTCTAACGCCATTTCGTCAATTACATATTTATTGTCCATATTTATTCGCTTCTGGAGACTTGAGATACAATTGATTTATTTAATCCTGTCCAAATTCCAATATCCTCCTATGGTTTATTGCGGTTTTAGGGCCTCATACCTGAAATCGTCCTTTCAATATGATAAATAGTGTATTATACACCAAGGTGGTAAAGACTATTATTATTGACCTAGCACTAAGATTATTTCGGGAGAGGCTTTGCCCCGAGCGGAATAAAGTGCGAGGTTTATAAATGTTTTCACAACTATGGTGTATATACAATTTTTGCCACTACTAGCCAAATTTAAGACAAAAAATAA
>CAJUYG010004078.1:0-18083 GCA_910591675.1 Galerucella calmariensis
GGTGATAATTGACCTATCGTAGTATAGTCTAAAATCAGCATTCTCTATTCAGCATTCTCTAGCATTATTATTATTATTATTATTATTATTATTATTATTATTATTATTATTATTATTATTATTATTATTATTATTATTATTATATATTCCCCAGTCCTCTTTGAGTTTTGTTCGTTTTGCCTTGTCGTTTCTCGCTGTCTTTCTCTCATCTACACAGCAGAGCAAAAAGAGCATATGTGGCTTATGAGTAGTGTCGGAGCAGTTGCATGGGGACCGAAGGTTCTACAAGCAACAGCCATCCAAAAATTATATCAAATACAGCGAATGGCTTGTTTAAACATCACAGGAGCCATGAGAACAACACCAACCGCAGCAATGGAACTAATTACTGGTCTGACCCCTCTGGACCTGTACGTCAAGGAGGTTGCGTTAATGGCCATGGTAGGTCAAGTAGGAGAGGGCCAATTGAGGTTGAGCCTATGGCAGGAAGCGCTTACTGCGCTACCTCTGCTGCAGGCAGCCAATCATGCAATTGAACCCAGGTTTGTGTTTAACAAACCCTACAAAATGCAAATAAAACAAAACACAGAGCCAGATGCTGCAAATGCGATACGCATATACAGATGGTTAGAAAATGAAAGAAGGCTCAGGATGTGGAGTTTACTCGAGAGCACTAAGTCTTAAGATTAAGTGAGGAATGGGAAACTATACCAGCGAGGTTCAAACAGAACTGGCTGGTATCTCAATTGCCACAAAAGAACTAACCAGAAGAGAAATTTCTGGCAAAAACATAACAATCTGCACTGATAGTAGACAAGCCCTATCAGCCTTGAACAGACAACGTGTTATATCGAGGCTAGTACTGGAGTGCCACCAAGATTTAGCTGACGCCTCGGCAGATAACAATATTATCCTGACGTGGGTTGAAGGGCACGACAGGAGTGAAGGAAATCGCATTGCCGATTCTTTAGCGAGGGAAGCCGCTGGACTAAAAATTCTAGGACTCAGTGACACCTACGGCCTAACGACTTCGACAATTGCGGAACTAGCCAAACGTTACACCCATGCTCAATCCCTTAAGAGATGGGATGGAATCAAAAGATGCAGTCTTGCCAGGATCACCCTGGGCGACCTTGGAAAGCTGACGCCGAAGAAATATTTGGCGATGACCAGGAAAAACCTACGTTTAACAGTAGAATTTTTGACTGGCCACTGTCAACTAAGGAAACACCTCCATACTAAGGGGCTAGTGGATACACCCCTATGCAGGATGTGTGAACAGGAAGGTGAAACTGTCAGGCATGTCTTATGCGAGTGTCCGGAGTTATCGTCAATAAGAGATTGTGTGTTCGGCGAGTCTTTGCATATACCTGCCGATATAAAGGAGATGTCTCTTAGTGACCTGTCCACCTTCCTGAGAAGGACAGGATGGACGATGACCTAGGAGGACAACTCCTCGGGAGGATGTACAATGGGTCACATGTGCTGTGAGTCTACACTCACCCTCCCTACTCTACAGATACAGATACAGAACAACTTGGCTGAACTTAGTGTGGTGCTTCAGGCAATATGGGACGAATTGGACCAACTCGATGTCCAACATTTTATTAGCTTTATGCCAAGACGTATGCAGGCTGTTATAAGGGAACGAGGAGGAAATACAAATTATTAATAAAAAAAAAATAACATACTAAACATTTCATTATTACCATTGTTTTGCTAACAAAATATACTTCATTTCCCCATTATTCTAATAAAGCTATATGTTTTCATAACAACATGGTTTTCTTGTATAAACTGTCTTCATTATTAAATTTATACATTTAACATTTAAAACCGATCCAAAACTCACATGTTCAAATTTTTGTCTACTTTGCCAAAAATAGTCGTGGATCGAATTTTTTGCACCTGAGTGTGAGATTTCAGTATATGAATACTTTCCTGAGGACTTAAGACTGTAGACGGTGGAACTACCCCAGATTATAAAGAGAACAGATACGAAAGCTTGACAGAGAACAGTAAAAAGAGAGAAAGATGGGTGAACATACCCATTTACCCATCGTCTTATGTCGACCACGTTCGAGCTGCTTCGCGAAATTTGTCAACAGGGTTGTCAATTTGCATAATATTTCCTTCAACTTACGATCATAGGTCAAATATTTTATAAGCATTTTTTTAAGTGTGATAGTTATACAGATACAAATATTCGATAATTACTTGTTTTAAATCAATTTTATTAACATTGAAAGAATTATACAATCAAAAAGATTATAATGTATAAAAATCATACCATAAATATATTCTTTTTTCCCAAACCACATCCTTGGCAACCATAACGGTGACGGCTAACCTAACCTAACATATTCAAAACGTCAAAACATGCTCAAAATCACTTGTAATCTGTTCTCAAAATTCATAACGCCATTTTTGTTTGCTTCATTGTTTGAAGGTGTCCAATCGGTGATATTAATTGTGTTATTTGACTAATCGATTGTGCGTTGTGGTAATATTAACTATAAAAATATAGTGGTATAGATGATTATTCTTATAAAATGGATAAACATCACGGCGGAGTGTATTGTTCATACAGAGATTGTCCAACTGAATTTTATTCGGAAAGAAAAATAAAGTTCTTTCGATTTCCAAGGGATGAGAGTATATAATTTAATATCCCGGCCTATGATAAAAGAAATTTTAGTTTTTGATATTAACTTTGGTGCTACAAATTATTATTAAAATTCTCCCTTGCATAGGTGTAAATTGTATTCCCTTTGATAATAAATAAATTAAGAATTATTCGTACTTTAAAATTTGGTTGATTTTTGTAATTACTTATGTTATATAAAAATGTATTTATTAATTAATCTCCCAAAAGTAATGAGTATTTATAACAAATCATAGGAATGTACATAGAGGTATTTAATAAATACATAAATATATATTCGATTATGATTATTGTTTTAATTCATGGCGCAGTTTTAAAGATTTAATGGAAACTTCCAAAAAACTAGATCCGGCACTAGAAATTTTTATTGTCCCCGAGTCAACACTGCAATTTGGTAAGAAATTCAGAAAATATTTCAAGCTGGCAACATCGCGGCCATACCGAGTTAAAGGTCCAAGGTCATTGACGACGGAGCTGAAAATTGTTTGATGTTCTACCGGGATTCGTATCTGCTCTCTTTATAATCTGTGGCACTACTATGTTCCTTTCACGAACCATTTCGTCAACAACATATATCTTAGATCCGATTGGCTTTTACTTTCTTTAAACATTTTTATAACTCTCCGAGTTATCAATTCCTTCAGCATAGCATCTTCTCCTTCTCTTCTGAGAGAACCAATAAAAAATGTTAATTCTTGAATCTTTTGTGTTTATCCTTTTAAAGTGTTCCTGCTTTTATTTGTGAATATTTTTCAGAAACAGTTCGTTTACATTGATTTACTCGCCCGTAAACAGCGATTTTGACCAAGCTATGGGATATCTGAACTTATCAAGTGCTATTGAAGTCGTTGGCGTTAGTTCAGCTAAAGAAATTGAAGATTATGCATTGGGTGCAGACTCAACGTACATTGGTATAGAATTTGAAGGTGATATCAAGAATACAAAAGCTGCAATCAGGTAGGAAAGAGAACAAATTTATGTGCTTCATAAGAGGTGATGTGTATACAAATTGATGTTAATATAAACCAGACTTTTTTTATAATTCAGGTTTCCTGGAGAAATTACTTATCAATTAGACGATAAAGAAACTAAGAATTGGGAAACAAATTTGGGTTATCCCATATTGCAAAGCTCTGGACCTAGATCACCGGATAGTAATACTGGATCGGTCCCAAGTAAGCTATAAACAATTAAGTTAATAATAGTATATTATACATCAAGGTGGTGAAGACTATTATTATCGACCGAGCGGAATAAGGTGCGAGGTTTATGAATGTCTTCACCACCATGGTGTATACAGTGCTATTCAAAAGTCCCCTCCCCCTCTCGTATCTTTTGAACGGCTACACTTACATTATTAAAATTGAGAGGGTGAAAATAAGTTCTGTTATTGTAAACTTCTTTACGAATGGTAACAGGTGACGTAATAGTAATAGATGACGTCACGGTGCCACTCCGGCCAATAATTTTAAATAGGACCTTATCGCAAGTGATATCTCGTTTGGAAGGCATTGAAATTGGCTACATAGCCATACTAATTTTGTTTGGGTTCAAACTAATTTTGACGGATAAATTAAATAAATACCAAAATTATTATTTAACATTTTAATATTGAAGATTTTTCAGTCCGCCTCTGGTTAGTTGTCAAGAAAATTGACGTTTTTAATTTAATAGTATTTGTTGCTTTGCAAAGTTTTTCTAAATAGCTTGAATATTTAATTTTATTATTGTTTAACGAGACGTTTAAGAGTTTACATAGGCAAAATGGTACGTACTCAAGCCGACAAAGTAGCAGCTATCTTAATAATTGGTGAATCTAGAAATAATCTCCATGAAGCGGAACGTTTATTTAATGAGAGATACCCAGATCGCCCTATTTCGAGAACATATTTGAGGGAGCTTCTTCACAAGTTGGAAGCAACAGGTAGTGTTCAAGATGCCAAACAATCTGGTCGACCAACATTTAGGGCCAGTTGTATGAAGCATAGTTAACCTAATGTCTATGGTTAACCCATGATCACAGCTATTAGAGTGTTGTACGAAACGTAGTCAAGGATTATTTTGGTTAACTCATGAGTTAACTGTGCAATTCACTGAACCACCAAAAATGGTGGTTTAACTAAAGTTCATGGAATAAACGTCAAATTCTGATGTGACATATCTTATAATTGACTGTCATATACAATAATTTCACAACTTTTTATTGTTTACAATGAAAAACGTGAGTTATTTTGAAGAATTAACGGATGATGAGGATTTTCTAGAAATGATAAGAGAAGTAGAAGAAGGTTTACTTACTTATTTGTATACGACTTTTATACCTTATTGGAGATTTTATACTGGGTTTTAGGTTTGAGGAGAAACGATAAAGATAAAGATAATTTTGAAAAGTGGACGGAAAATGAATTTTTTGGTAGATTTAGAGTATCAAAAGGCACTGCAAGTATCTACATCATCCAATTTAATTTTTTTATATGGACCACCGCCAGTGCCTTGAGCATAACATTTTTCGTCGGCATACTTTTTCTTTACTCTTTTTTTAATATTTCTATACTTATTTAAAAGCACGTCACTTGTTCGTTGTGTAGTTGCACTGATAGAATTAAATTCTTCAGCCAACTGAAGCCACACATTTTTCTTATGCCGAGAACTTTCTGCATTTTTTTATACTTAGAAAAAATCAACGCCGATACTTCAAATGCACTAAAATTTGGAGTACGCTTGTTTTCTTTATCTGCCATCTTTCTTTCCACTTCAAAGAGAACACACAAAAAAGTTTTTAACGCTGATATTGGTATTTAACGCCAAGCACGCTTTTGATCATTGACTGTCATCACACTGTCATTGATTAACGATTTCACAGTATACAAAAACTATGACGATTTTCCAAGTTAGTACCAACAATATTGATAAAATGCTCGAATGTTACTAGAGATGCGGATAACCAACATGAAAATATTAATTTGACCGTGGTTCAACTGATCACAACACGAACACCTTTCGTACAACGATTGATTGATTTGACTATGGTCAACATGTGAACCTGGTTCAGTTGATCAATTGGTTAACTACGTTACATACAACTGGCCCTTAGTGATAATAAAAAAATTTATATAGTTGCTGAAATGGTAGTAAACCCTACTTCCTCTTCAACTAAAGTTGCGTCTATCTGTGAAGTAAGTAAAAGTACAGTACAGAGAGTGTTGGCTAAAAATAAATTTCATCCATACAAGTTAAAAATGGTGCACCACCTCTCGGATGACGACCCCGACAGAAGACTCGAATTCTGTGAATGTATGACAAATAAAATTAGTCAAAACTCACATTACACAAAAACAATTTGTTTTAGTGACCAAAGTACTTTTTGCCCCAATGGAAATGTGAATACACAAAATGTAAGTTATTTGAGTGACACAAATCCTCACACCTTTCGTGAACAACATACCCAACTTCCAGAAAAAGTCAATGTTTGGGCAGGTATTTTGGGAAACCACATAGTTGTTCCTGTTTTCCTAAATTCAAATTTAAGCGGTGAAGTGTATCTGGAGATGTTACAAAATGCAATTGAGCCGTTAATTCTTTAAATTCTGGAAGATTATCAAGATGAATTCAGCCATCTGGAAATATCATTTCAACAAGATGGTGCTCCTGCACATTATCATGGTGCAGTAAGACGTTACCTGGATGAAGAATATCGAGGTAGATGGATCGGCCGCCGAGGTCCTATAGAATGGCCATCTCGGTCACCAGATCTGACACCATTAGATTTTTTTCTATGGGGGTACTTGAAATCCAAGGTTTATACTACGGCACCAGATAGCATTGGCGTTTTGAAAGAAAGAATTGTTGAAGAATGCAATGCAATTTCTGCTGACACATTCGAACGAGTACGGCAAGAGTTTACTAATAGGATGTATTACTGGGGGAAGTAGACGGAGCACATTTCGAACACTTGCTATAAGAATCCATTGTTAATATTTGATTAATTAAATTTGAAAAAATAATTTCAATAATTTTGATATTTATGCAATGTATCCGGCAAAATTAGTTTAAATCTAAACAAAATTAATATGGCTATGTAGCCAATGCCTTGCAAACGAGATATCACTTGCCATAAGGTCCTATTTAAAATTATTGGCCAGAGTGGCACTGTGACGTCATCTATTACTATTACGTCACCTGTTACGATTCGTAGAGAAGTTTACAACACTTTACTTTCACCCTCCAAATTTTATTAATGTAAGTGTAGCCGTTCAAAAGATACGAGGGGGGAGGGGACTTCTGAATAACACTGTATACAATTTTCTCCACTACTAGCCAAATTTAAGACAATTAAAAATAATTCACAAACGCGCCACGAGAAGCGTTTACCCCGTCGTCTGACTCACAAGTACACTGTCAGGTTTCGATATATTATGAACGTACTCGTTATGTCATCAGTCATTTTTTGTTGAGCGCGAATTTTAAACTGATGGCATTTGTATTCAAATAATTTCATTTTTATAGGTAATTTCAAACAGCAAATATGTTAAAAACAATCTCAAAATAATGGACAAATTCAAATATTTTGAGAATTCAGGAATAGTAGTTCAACAAAAACTTGTATATCTAGAAGATTTTCTTTAACATATTTGCTGCTTGAAATTACCTATCATGATAAAAGTATTTGAATAAAAATGCCATTAGTTTAAAATTCGCTCTCAACCAAAAATGACTGATGACATAACGAGTACGTTCATAATATCTAGAAATCTGACAGTGTACTTGTCAGTCAGACAACGGCGTAAACGCTTCTCGAGGTGCGCTTGTGATTTATTTTTAATTTTTGTCTCAAATTTGACTGGTAGTGGAAAAAATTGTATATACACTATGGTGGTGAAGCCTCGCATCTTATTCCGCTCGGGACAAAACCACTCGCGAAATAATTTTGGTGCTCGGTTAATAATAATAGTCTTCACTACCTTAGTGTATAATATACCTACTATTAGGTTTGTTCCAACAACCACCTTCTGATTAGTACGTGAACGTTCGTGAACTTATTTATGTACGAATCAAACGTTCGAGAACCTGTACGTGAATTAATTCATGAACAGCATACTCTATGCGTTGTTGGAACGATTCTACGACTCATTTTCAAACTGTTACCAATTTCAGGAACTTCACTACAACCCCATAAGTTCACGTTTTATTTATGTATGATTTATGTTTATTTACCATTACCTAACCTTAAAACATCATCTGACAGTTTGGACGAATGGTTCTACATCCAAATCTCTGATGAAAATGATCTTTCGCCGACACGTTCATGAACGTGTCCAGTTTTTGTTGGAACGCATTGTTATCAGTCCGTGTAACAGAAATTTTTTTTATGCGCATGTTCGTGATGTCCATGTACGCATCATTTCGCTTAGTTGGAACCATGGAGCTACTATCAAGAGGAGATGACACAGTCGACTATCTTATAATAGGAAAGTGGTATCACATGAGTGACATTGTGGTGTTAGCAATATGGCGTCGACGGCAGAGCCAAGTACCTTTTTTCACAAATTTCAACTACATATCGCTTATTGATGGAGTTCTACAAACATTGAATATAATATGAAGTTAAATAAAACTTATTGAAGCACAAAGAAATATATTCCAGTACAATCCTGTTTCGATTGTTTACTAACCTATGATACGTTGTTCCTGATGATTTTTTCGTATTTACACTGTCTCTACTTGTACAACTTCGTGAAGCACAAAAAACCATTATTGTTGAATTATTAAAATAGAAAAAAACGACACTAACATAAAGAAAATCCAAAAATACCCAATTAACATCCACAAAACAATACTAATGTCAAGTTGACATAGAAGTGGTAGTAAAATGGCGAAACCGATACCACTTTTATGACAGGCGTAGCGACTCATCTCAAAACTATACCTCATTTAAAAACCAGGAGGAGTGATTTGAATTTAAGTTGGCAATTCTGTAGACCTCTGATTGGTCAGATTCAGCCCAGTTTCACACAACACTTTTTAATATTGACATCAGCTGATAGTTTTCATTTTTAATGGTTCTGACAGATAAATAAATAAATATTGGATGAAAAACCAAAAATATTCTCAAGCAGTGGGTACATTATTACTTTACATTTTTTTTAAGTAGTAAAGTCGGCTTAGCGAGCATTAAGGGAATACTGAAGTAGAGGAACATTATATAGTGCAGAAAATATTGATCGAATACCAGGACTTTTGAAAAATTGTGATGAGTGAATAAAAAATGTCGTTCGAAGAACAAAAATGTTATCTATGCTAGACAAAATTTTACAAGCTTCAAAGAAACGTTCAGACTTTCTTGAAACAAATTGAATTTATCTGTGTCACCTTTTGACAAGTCAAATGTAGGTATTATTTATTTGTTATATACATATTTGGGAAGAAATCGTCAAAGCTCATCTGAAGAACATGCCATGGAAGATATAAAACAATATAGAAAAGAATGGGTTTGGTAGAAAATACATTATTGGTTTTTGAAGTTAAAAAGAAGGAAGAAGGTATCTCAGAAGTATTTGAAAAGTGGTTTATTACACTCAATCCGGCAACATGAAGATAACTGTTGGAAATGTTTGAATTAATACTGCATATTGCTCTACAATGCTATTAATTTTGTAGTATTGTTATTGCCAGAACATATTATCAATTGTCATATTCTTTTCAATTTAATTGTAATAAATATAATTAAAGTAACTTGGCTATCTGTAATTCTCCACCATCAACAATGGCCATAATTTGTTTGTTGTCGATGTGAATCACAGCACACCCTCTAGCAGGCTAACTCCTTTACTAAATCTCAGATCTAATATATTAGTACTGTGACCGTCCGCCGCGCCAGCCGCGCGCTGCGCTACATTTTGTTTAATGCGTAGGTACATCTGAAAAATATACTGCAGATCAGAGGAGAAATCGACTTATGACTAATGTCTTTGCTATCAAGGCATATTTAATATATTTGGAACACGACTGTTGACTAGGTTTTCGGAACACACCCTTTAGTAACTAATCTGGTAACTTTTAGTGGTGTGGGTAAGGCTTTTCAAATTACTCCTCCTGGTTTTTAAATGAACTTTAGCTCCATGGTTGGAACAAACCTATTATATTGTAAACAATAGCTTTTGACTTTTGTTTATGACGCTATAGAAACCGGTCAAATCTGTTCTTAATTTTATGTGGCAGAATAAAAATTTCAGTACAATTTTTAGATTCTCCAATACTTTTCACGTAATCGAAGTACTCTTTTTTCATAACGACAAAGTCAATATTTCTCGAGATATTTTAAACATGAAGCTGTCCAATTTTGATGTGTTATAACTATGTCGATGTTTTGGACTAGTGAATTGCATTTAAAAGTCAAGAAAACATATTCATATTCTGTGTAAAATTTAATTTATTCAAAATTGCAGAGCGCTTTCGGCTATTAAGCCATCTTCAGTGCTATACCTGCAAGTAAGTAATAAAAGTTGGAAAATGTAAAATAAGAAATAAGTAAAGAATTACTTACTCGTTAGGTATTTGTTACAAGAAACTTTTCGACAACACATTGACGTCACAAAGTAAAATATCTTAAAATAACATTAATTTAAAATAATTGGGGTAAACTATATTTAATACGCAAATGGAACTTTAATCCGTAGATGAATATATTGAAATTATTGACAAAAAACTTGAAATAGTATTGAAATGATTTAAAAATATTTTCAAACAAATTAACTGATCACTATTTTTAATTACAATCAGATGAGTGGCATTTGATAATTTTTCAATCAGTTGGCTCTGGTCTGAAATAGTTGCTTTGATCTGGAGTGGGGTGCTGTCATAGCTATTAGTTGTTGCTAATGTTACCTGAAATAGTGATTGCAATAAAATTTGAAGTCAGTTACGTGAAAATGCCTCGACACAACAATTTTACTAATCTTGAAATGCGAGACATGCTTTGTGTTTATGTACAAGAAAATTAATCCTGTGTTGCTGCTGCTCGCTGATATTAACAAATGTATCCAAACAGAGTTCAACCCAATCAGCAAACTTTTAGCAATATTTTTCGTCGATTAGGAGAAACTGGACAAGTCAGGCGTAATAGTGGTATGGGACGACCGAAAATAATAACTGTGGATCAGCAGGACGTAATTTTAGTGCGAGCTGCTAATAATCCGGAACTAAGTACTCGTCGCTAGCAGCAATGACTGGAATAGGTCGTTCTTCAGTTTTGCGAATTTTAAAAAGGGAAATTTACGACCTCACCATTTTACACCGGTACAAATTGGCATAGTCAGTGAATTTCCTTAGAACTCCCGAATAGAAGGTTACCTCCTAGATTTTTAGTTTTAGTTTTAGTTTTTAGTCCAAGAGGACAGAAAAAAATTGATACATCAACTGAAGCTAGCAAGGTCAGATGGAAGATGGGCGTTTCTTAAATACGACAAATTAATTGTGGATAGAGAGGTGTATGACAGACACAGTTTTGAACAAGAGGATGAAGGGGAGGAAGAAGCAGGAAAAAGAGGTAAACGAACATTAAATGATAGATCACCAGAAACAGGAACCGAAGGAGAACAAGCAAAGAAATTGTCTAGAACGAGGCAAAAAAACTACTAGAAGAAGGAAGGGGTAATTTACGAGATCTTATATTAGAATTCAGACCAATAAGTGAACGACTAGCATACCTGAAAATACAATCAAAGCCAATGAATATTTCGATTATAAATGCATACGCACCAACTGAAAGTGCAGATAAGGAGGAGAAAGATAATATGTATGAAAAAATTGAAGAAGAAATAGAAAAAATACCAAAAGAAGACACAACACTTTTAATTGGCGACTTCAACGCACAAATAGGAAAAGAGGATTACTTGGGAAAAGTGGCAGGAACATACACGATTCATGAGAAAACAAACAATAACGGACAACGCCTATGTAATCTGGCAGCGAGGATGAATATGATAATAAGTAGCACTAAATTTTCCCACCCAAGAAATCACAAGATAACATGGACGTCGCCGGATAATAAATATAGTACACAAATAGATCACGTGCTTATTAATAGAAGAAGGCAGTCGTCGATCAAAGATGTACGAACATACAGAGGGGCAAATGCCGACTCGGACCATTACATGGTAGCGACAACAATTCAATAGAAAACAAAAAATATAAACGCCACAAAAATAAACCGAACCAAATGGAACCTTGAAAAACTTGGCATGTGGAAAATATGTTAATGGAATGTGAAGAAGCGGAGAATGTGGAATTAGAATGGTATAATATCAAAAAATGTTCACTGCTCTCATCGGAAAGTCAATTGGGAAGAGAAAAAAAACGGAAAAAACAAGCAATGGTATGATGAAAAGTGTCGAGAAATTGTTAAAGCTGAAGGAAATGCTAGAATAAAATGGATAAGTACAAACAACTCAGAAGATAAAGAGGAATATGAGAGATTAAGGAAAAACTGCAACAAATTGATAAGAAAAGCAAAAGAGAATGGATGGATGACAAAATAAGAAAAATAGAAAATGAAAAAACTAACAAAAATACCAAAGCCTATTATGAAAAAATAAATGAACTAAATAAAACATATAAAGGTAAAATTAAGGGTATAAGAAATAAAAACGGCGAGGTGATACAATAAGAAACTCAGTATAAGCAAATCTGGAAAGAATACTTCGAGGAGCTACTAACTGAAGAAGTTCCAGATAATACAATAGAGGAAGAAAGCGAAAAGGCAAAAGAAAAAAAATCGTCTGAAATTGTCGGCCTCACTAACGTTCGGCCATCAAACATTCAGACTCACCACAAAAAGTCATACTTTTACTCCTAATAAAACAATATACTATTTTCTTCGAACGACCTTTTTTATTCACTCATCACAATTTTTCAAAAGTCCTGGTATTCCACCAATATTTTCTGCACTATAGGTTTAATGTTCCTCTACCTCAGTATTCCTTTAATACTCGCTAAACCGACTTTACTACTTAAAAAAAATGTAAATTAATAATGTACCCACTGCTTAAGAAATTTTGAAGATAACATGAATATTTTTGGTTTTTCATCCAATATTTATTTATTTATCTGTCAGAACTATCAAAAATGAAAACTATCAGCTGTTGTCAATATTAAAAAGTGTTGTGTGATACTGGGCTGAATCTGACCAATCAGAGGTCTACAGAATTGCCAACTTAAATTCAAATCACTCCTCCTGGTTTTCAAATGAGGTATAGTAAGGTGTACAGTGTTCACACTTTCTGCCAAATATGAAATAAATACGTGAAACAGTTTCGAAGTACTGAGACAAATAGTTTTTGAATTTCCTAACAAAACACCCTGTAACTAAGTAGGCAGCTACATTTTAATTGGGTGTTTTGGGTTGAATCTTCATAATTTGGAGTCTACTATTAAATTATTTCCAATTGTTAATGAATCACCCTGTATAAATAATATATCATTTTCAGATTATAAAGATGAGGGATTTTTATTCATTCAAAACTTAGTGACTTTGGGAATGATTCTTGCTAGGAATGATGTTAAGCAGGATAATATTAGGATCGCCAAATTTATATTGAACCAAAAAGTACCGTTGATTTATATGAGCCGCTTTCCAGTAGCTTCTTGGTACTCGGATCCTTTCATAACTGCACTTTCATCTCTGCTGGGACTGATAGTCATGCTTAGTTTTATATATACCTGTATAAAAACAGTTAAAATGATTACAGCGGAAAAAGAAAAACAACTGAAAGTGAGTTTTAGCAATTTTCAAAATATTTTTTTCGGATAATATAAATTTTTTTCAGGAATCAATGAAAATAATGGGTCTTCCAAATTGGTTGCATTGGCTAGCCTGGTTTATAAAATGTTTTGTGTTTCTATTCATCTCGCTAACGCTTATGGTGGTACTACTGGAAGTTGAATTGTATACGGATTTTACGGTTTTCACACATGCGGATATAACAGTAATATTTGTATTCCTATTATTATACGCATGTTCTGCTATAACGTTTTGTTTTGCAATCAGTGTCTTCTTCTCCAAAGGTAAGATGATACTTTTAAAATACGATATACTGAATGCGCATGTCTGATTTTTGACATATGACAGTATCTAGTGATGAGCGATATCGTGTTTTGTTCAACATCAGTTATTTTAAAACTTTATACGATCACGACATAGATACATCATCACAAACATAAATTTTACAAAATCACCACATTCTTGAGATGCCCTCGGATCTTTCTGTCACAAAACTTCACGTGGACAAGCCCTTTAAGGTCCTCATTCCCACGAGAGACCAAGCAGAACCACATAGAACCTAACCTAACATAAATTTTGGCGCATACAACGTACTCAGACTTCAATTACATTCATAGTAATCATTTTAAAGTACTTCTAAGAAGCTCATTCACTAATTTTTCTTAAATTTTCAGCTAATACCGCAGCTACTATGTCAGGATGGATATGGCTTTTATCATTCGTTCCTTATGTTGTTATGCAAAATAATTATAGTGAATTGAGTTTGTTAACAAAATTGTTGACATGTTTGTTTACGAATTCAGGCATGGTATTTGGATTCCAGATTGTTATGATGTACGAAGGGACAGGAGTTGGTAAGTAAATGCGATTTTAAGGTATTGGGTGGTAGCGTTATTTGAAAAGTAACTTTTATTTAATATTTCGTTTCAACTATAGTGTTTCAATGAAGCACCAAATGACCTTGATCGCGTTTTATGATGGTCCACTCACATTCAATAACTGTTAATCTATTTATCATACGAGGGACATTATACAGGGTGTTTCGTAGTTAAATCACCATAGGTTAACTGCAAGTAGAGGACACTTCGGTGAATCCAAATAGTCTTGGTTAATTGGTGTAACATAATTATTAACAGAGATACAGGGTGTTTTATTAATTTAGTCCAATGCTTTTGAGGGCAATAACTTTAGAACCACCCTATATATTTCTATTATTTTTGGATCTATTGCATTGATAACACAATAAAATAATAATTATAATCCGGGTCTGTTTTGAGAAAAATTTGCAAAATTCGATCATTTTCAAAACAACAACCTATATATTAGAATTTTTTTAAATCCAATAGAATATTCGAAGAGAACAGAAAATATAGAGCGGCACCAAAATATTTTTCGAAGTGCACATCCCGTTTCACTGCTCAACTTTTAATGTCAAAGTTATTTAAATGTATCATTGACATTTTCGTACCAAATAACTTTAGAGCCACCCTATAGATTTCTTTCATTTTTGGTAGGTGTAAGTTACATAAGCATCAAAATCTTATCATGTAACAAAAAAAGTTATATTCCAGGTTCGGGTTGAAAAAAAAATATAATATCAAGATTTTCATAAATCAATAGTTAATTCCAAAAGAACAGAAAAAATTGAGTTAACACGGAAATATTTTTCGAAGTGCACACTTACTAAAATATTCAAGTCAAAATCATTAACAATTATCAAGTAGGTCTAATATTCTAAGGAACAGAATAATTAGCAAATAGGCGTAGACTGTTGAAGTATGGAAAACTTTGCAAAATATGTTATGCTATTAGAAAATGAGGAAATTGGAGGAATGTGTTTCCAGCACGATGGTGCATCGCTTCACTTTTAGGTAATTGTGCGAAATTTTCTAGACGAGAAATTTTAGACACATGTGGATAGGGAGGGGCAGGCCCAATAATTGGCCTTGCAGGTCGCCGGATTTCAACCCAGTGGACTATCATAAGTATTTGTGGATATTTGAAAGCCAAAGTATTCTCTACTGAGATAAACCTTAGAAGATCTTATTCAAAGAATTCTTGATGCTTGCTAGAAGACGAGCAACACAAAACATCTTAAAAAGATCTCGTAAATGCATACATAGAACAAAATGATGCACATTTCGAACAATTATTATAAATAATTTGACATTCCGTGTAACTCAATTTTATCTGTTCTTTTGGAATAAACTATTGATTAGGTGTCCACCCCGTACTAAAATTTTCAGAACAAAGACAACTCATCTGGTAAGGACATATTCAGAGAATGAATAATAGACTATGAGCCCATGGGGAAAAAAGTGTCGTGATTTGAAACAGCAGCAAACCCATTCAGAACGATAGTTTATCATGCCACCATCGGTTCCAGCACTATGGCGTATATTTTCTCTTGTGCAGAAAAGCGCAGTGGAAAACTGAACATTTTATTTCTCACCCCCTGAAACCGTGATATGAAACTGAACGCCGTTTGTCACATTTAATAGTAGAATCATAGAAGATCGCTCCAGACATGACGTTAGAAAATAATCGTTCGAAAATTTTTGAAAACTCTTATTTTCTACCCTCTAAAAAGATGATTTCAAACTGTACGGCATTGGTTTCTGTAGATTAGACAAAAGCCGTGGAAAATTGTTTCTTTTCCGAGATTTTCCTATTCAAAAAAGGTCACCTCCCGTACAAATTTTTGTGCATGACATGACATGATTTAATATTTTCTTCATGAATAAAAAATTGATTGTAACAAATGCCATTCATTTTTACATCAAATTTCCCGCGTGAAAATAATCGTATGCTAAAGCTAACAGTTGTAGGTAGTACCTACATACATTTTTAGAAAATTTTGTTTTTTGACTATCCACACTATTATTTTTGTATGACATTCTTTTTTTATATTTTTTTTTCTGAAAGGAACCTATTGCACTAGATGCCGTACAGTTTCTTTGAGTGGGAAAATCTCGGGAAAGAAACAATTTCCCACGGCGTTCCACACAACTTCTGTCAAATCTTTATTTATATGTTGTATAATCTACAGAAACCAATGCCATACAGCCTTTTCAGAGGGTAGAAAATAAGAGTTTTTAAAAATTTTCCTAGGTTTTCCGAACGATTATTTTCGAACGTCATAGAGTTTGGACCGATCTCCTATGACTCTACTATCAAATGTGACAAACGGCATTCAGTTTCATATCACGGTTTCAGGTGGTGAAAAATTAAATTTTCCACTGCGCTTTTCTGTACAAGAGAAAATGTACGCCATAGTGCTGGAACCGATGGTGGCATGATGAACTATCGTTCTGAATGGGTTTGCTGCTGTTTCAAATCGCGACACTTTTTTCCCCATGGGCTCATAGTCTATAACAATAGAGAAGTTAAAAGGACATATGAGACAAAAATACAATTAAAAAGAAAAAAAGGAATACCAAAACAATCATGGAATACAATAGTGGGTAATATTCTGAGAGGGAAGAGGCGAGAACATTGGCAGGAAACAGGAAAGAATGGAAAAGATTTATATATGAGAATTAAATGCAAACCCGACACCTTAGGGTATAGGGGTATATGATTATATACATTCTATTGATTTATAAAAATCTTGATAAAATATATTTTTTTCTTAACCCGAACCTGGATTATAATTGTCTTTGTTACATGATGAGATTTGATTTTGATGCTTATGTAACTCACAATTACCAAAAATGAAAAAAATCTATATGGTGGTTCTAAAGTTATTACGTATGAAAATGTCAATGATACATTTAAATAACTTTAACATTAAAAGTTAAGCAGTGAAACGGGATGTGCACTTCGAAAAATATTTTGGTGCCGCTCTATTTTTTCTGTTCTGTTCGAATATTCTATTGGATTTAAAAAATTCTGATATACAGGGTGTTGTTTTGGAGATTATCGTATTTTGCAATTTTTTTTTTAACCAGACCTGGATTATAATCATTTTTATTACACTATCTTATTGTGTTATCAATGCAATAGATCATTACCAAAAATGAAAGCAATAAATAGGGTGGTTCTAAAGTTATGGCATTCAAAAGAATTGAACTAAATGGATAAAACACCCTGTATCTCTGTTAATAATTATGTCAGACCAATTAACCAAGGCTATTAGGAACCACCAAAGTGTCCTCTACTTGCAGTTAAACTATGGTGGTTTAACTATAAAACACCCTGTATTATAACGGTTATTCGAGAAAGGGATGAAGAAAAAATTTTTTTTCAGGTAGTCAGTGGAGTAATTTGTTTAATCCGAACACACCCGATGACAATATAAGTTTGGGATTAATATGGATAATGCTAGTAATAAATTCCGTTCTTTATATGCTTATCGCTCTGTATGTGGAAGCAGTCTTTCCTGGAGAATATGGTGTACCACAAAAATGGTACTACTTCGTTACCAAAAAGTACTGGTGCGGGGACAACGAAGTCAACGGTGGGTAATAAAAGTTAATAGACGAATCTACAAATATTAATTGAAAATCATCTTCCAGATTATCCAGGAATGTACAGAAGTAAAGTTGGAGAATACTTCGAAGCCGAACCGAAAAATCTCAAAGCCGGAATTAATATATTCAATCTTCGCAAAACTTTTGGTAAAAAAACTGCCGTGAGGAA